>JAKWJD010000421.1:0-22500 GCA_027705065.1 Solanum peruvianum | reverse complement strand
TCGTCCTATCAGGTACATCCATTCCTGCCATTTATGTTGCACAAGATCTCCAACGTATACATTAAATAATATCCCTCCTTAACTTGTAGATGTAGTTTGATGCTTACTTGGAATAAGTTATATGGAGAGTATGAGTTCAAAGTTGAAGGAACGGGATATACATAGTCTTATTGATCCGTAATATTTTCATCTCAATTACATTACATTCAAATTCATTCATAACAAAGAAGTTACAAATAATTATCATTTAGTTAGGCAATGACTATCAAAGCAAGAATAACTTTGTGGGTGGATCACGGTAAAGTATTTTACTCTTACGTATATCCCATCCACTTGGGACCATACATTTTGATCATTACTAATACTACTCTAAATGAATTCAGAGGTAACTATTTCTTCTAAACTTACTAAAAACTTTTAATAGTCACATATCTAGGACACTGACATTCAATTTTGTTTTTTCATAATAGGTGAACAGACATTTGCCACAACCGCAACAAGCAAAATTTATGTTAGTCTTAAAAAGAACAACATCACCTCGTTGCTTTATAATTTCTCAAAGAAGTCAGTTGATGTACATACTATTGAGAGTAAAAATGGAAGAAACGTTCCCATTGCAGAAGCTATGTTTTAAAATTGGTTGACTATTGCAGAGTTATTAGATTATAACTAGAGTACGGAACCAAAAAAGTTAAAAGTTGAATTACGATTTTACCCTTACTATAATTAGAATATTATAAAACATTTAACTATTTATTTCATATATTAAATTGTTCATTTTAATTTAAATGTTGATAGACTTTTGCATTTCCTTAGGTTATTCCTAATTAAAATATATAACTTAATAATACCTATTTGCTATAATATATATATGTATATATTCTCTTTTTTGAGATTTTAAATGTCTAAATAATTTGATTAATGTTTTAATATCTATCTATAATTACTATGATTAAATTAAATTATATTAAATTTGTTAGTAAAAAGAGCAACCCTCCATCTCCCCATGTATAAGATCTGATTATTTCATTAAGTATACAAATTCTTCAACTTTTCATCTTCTCTTTTTATTATTAATAATACTCAGTTATGAGTTAATGTAGAATGGGAAGAATTGGGGGAAGAAAGGGAAACCCATTTCGAACCTTATACAGAAGGTTTTTCCGTACCAGCTCCTTCTACCTATACCGCAGTTGAAGCACCTAAAGGTTATCCATAAAGAGAAAGAAAGTTTTTTTCTAGTTCTGGCGAAAAAAAGAAGTACCGCAGTTGAAGCACCTAAAGGTTATCCATAAAGAGAAAGAAAGTTTTTTTCTAGTTCTGGCGAAAAAAAGAAGCTAACTCTAACAAAGTGTTTCGTTACCATGCCCAAAAGCCCCATGCCTTTCTTGGTTGGATAACCAAATCCAATCTGTACCCGATGAAAAAAATGGGATCACTTCTTATGGATTGGTTTAGAATGATTCTGATCTAGTTCATGGCCTATTATAAGTAGAGGGCGCTTTGGTGGGATCTTCACGGACAGAAAAAGATTGCAGTCAGTTTGATAATGATCGAGTGACATTGCTTCTTCAGCCCGAACCGAGGAATCCCTTAGATATGATGCAAAAGGTCTCTTGGTCTATCCTTGATCAGAGATTTCTCTATGAAAAATATGCTCGACGAAACAGAAAGTTTCAGCATGTTGAAAATGTAAGAAAATAGCATACACAGCGGAAGCATTCCAGAATCATACATCTTGCATGAATATAAATAACAATCACAAATAGTTATCACATAACAAGTATGCTGAAAATTAACTTAGGACTACCTCTTGAAGCGTGTGCAGATATCTTGAAGTAAATCAAACTCCAGTTCTATAGTCTTCTACAGTGATCCCAATCAACAACTGAACTCTCTCAATACTTGGGTGGGCAAGTATTGTATAGAATTTTCTAACCATCTAGGTTAGAAGAATCCCTATTTATAGAGATGTCTTCCTAGTCCAAAGAGGAGAAGAAAGCAAATCTTTTTTTTTCAAGAAATATTGAAAAACACGTTTCTTCCATTCAAAAAAAACATATGCTACTTTTCCATCTTCTAGTAGAAAATATGATTCTAAGTTCTACTTAAATTGGGCACTGGAGGGACCACATAATTTATTACTGAGGCTTCCTATTATGGAAATAATTCTAAATAATTAATTTGAATTATTCTTACCATAATAAATTACAAATCATTCCACTAAAAATTCATAATTGAACTCCTCTATTTATTTCGAAATTCACCACTAAACACTTATTTGATTCCCCATGTTAAGATTACTGATACTAATCAATAAATTAAATTACTGACGAATTTAATTCATTGATTAACTTCTTTTAGAGCAATACTTAACTTATTTCATGTGCCAGATTCATAAATCTACGGTCGGGTTTACACATGAAACTTACAAGCTTCTCATAAAAGGTGTATCATCAATCTCTATACTGAGACATGGATTCCATCAACTAACTAATTATTTCACCAATATATATTATTATCATCCAATCTACCAGGCATATTGACCCATCTCAGAATCTTACCTTTTAATAAACGAAATGATAATTAATATATACAGATCATAATCGTTATATAAAGATTAAGAATAAAAGTACATTTAATAGTTTAGAGAATATGTTTTTATCAGTCAGTCTAAAACAACTATCTCTGCTTGGTCCCGTTCAATACATACCAAAATGCACTAGCACGAGAAGTTAGAACTATGTCATTCTCATAATCAAGATAAATTACATTTAATCTCGTGCTACAATCTTTCTATTGATTTTGTCCAAATTTCCATTTATGAGAACTGATGATTTAATCTTCTGTGTATAAGCTTAAACTCTATACACCAAATCATCTACTATATAAGTTAAGGACACATATATGACAATTGATCTATTTAATGTAACACTTTATTTAATTGAATAAATAAATAAACAATTGTTCAATATTAATACTATATCAAAACGCATGGTTAATAGTATATCCTAACAATCTCCCACTTAGACTCATAACCATGCACCTACAACTCTAACACCCATTCCTTCAATATGTCTATCAAAAGACATTTGCGGTAAAGCTTTTGTGGAAAGGGTCTGCAAGGTTGTTCTCTTATGCAATCTTCGCCACCATCACATCCTCTCTCTGTACTATGTCTCGAATCAAATGGTATTTTTGCTCAATGTGTTTTGCCTTCTTATGACTTCGTGGTCCTTTGAATTTGCAACCGCCACAATTATCACAAAACATTGTAAGTGGCATTTCTATTGTAGGAACAACTGCCAAGTCTTTCAGAAAGTTTCTGAGCCACATGCTTCCTTAGCTGCTTCAGAAGCTGCTACATATTCGGCTTCCATGGTAGAATAAGCAACACAGGTTTGCTTGATGCTTCTCCAAACAATGGCTCCACCTCCCAAAGTAAACACATTTCCTGAGGTCGACTTTCTAGAGTCCATATCAGACTGGAAATCTGAGTCTGTGTACCCTATGGGCACCAACTCATCCGAATGATAGACTAGCATGTAATCCCTAGTCCTTTTCAGGTACTTGATTATACACTTAACTGCTGTCCAATGTTCTCGTCCAGGATTAGACTGATATCTGCTAACCATGCCTACGGCAAAACAAATGTCAGGTCTAGTGCATAACATGGCATACATGAGACTTCCTACTGCTGATGCATAAGGAACTGTCTTCATGCTTTCTGTTTCCTCATCTGTCTTAGGACATTGATCCTTAGATAAAGAAATTCCATGTCTAAAAGGAAGAAAACCTTTCTTTGAATCGTGCATGCTAAACCTTGTAAGAATTGTATAAACATAAAGAGCTTGAGATAAACCTAACATCCTTTTCTTGCGATCACGTAGAACCTTGATCCCAAGGATGTGAGCAGCTTCTCCCAAATCCTTCATATCAAAGTTTGTGGACAACCATTTCTTAACTGAATTCATCAAGCCCACATTATTTCCTAGAGCAAGATATCATCTACAAATAATACCATAAACACCACTTTATCCCTATTCCACTTTTTGTACACACAAGACTCATCAAGACATCGCTCAAAACCAAAAGACTTGACTGCAGTGTCGAAGCAAGTGTTCCATGCCCTAGAAGCTTGCTTTAATCCATAAATAGATCTTTTAAGCTTGCACAACATGTGTTCTTTTCCTTTTTCTATGAAACCATCTGGTTGTCGCATAAATATGCTTTCATCAAGACTTCCATTAGGGAAAGCTGTCTTGACATCCGTTTGCCAAATCTCATAATCATAATGAGCAGCAATGGATAAGAGAATTCTAATAGACTTAAGCATGACTACTGGCGAAAAAGTTTCCTCATAGTCGACCCCTTCTTTCTGAGTAAACCCTTTTGCAACAAGTCTAGATTTCTAAGTTTGCACTTGTCCATCTACTCCTCTCTTTTTCTTATATATCCACTTGCATCCAATGGGTTTGAATCCATCTAAAGGTGGTTCTACAAGATCCCAGACTTTGTTAGAGTACATAGACTCCATTTCTGATTTCATAGCAACAATCAATTTTTCTGCATCTTTATCTTGTAGTACTTCGTCGTAATTCACAGGTTCGGTATTTGACTCTTCAGGGATTCTGTCAAAAGACTATCCCAAGAGTGCATACCGAAGTGGTTTTCTTATCACTGTCCCACTACGACGAGACACTAAAGTTGAAGGGGTAGGTTCAGAGAGATTTGCATTATTATGATCTTGTGGTGGAACTACATCATTTTTAGGATCTTGAGTTTCCATGTTATCTTCAGTATCTTGCGGTGCAGAGATATCAACAACTTCTTCCTCTAATGCAATCTGCTCACTATTACTCCCACTACCTTGATGCAATGAATTTTCAAGATATTGTACTTGCAGAATTTTATGTTTGTTAACATCTCTCCCACTATTATAATGCAATGGTATGTTAACTCTAACATGTGGAATTTGAATTTTGTTTTCATTATTTTCAATAGATTGATTTGTTTTCTCTTTGCTCAATTCCTATAAAACTAGTTTACTTCTAGGAATATGGTTTGTTAAAAAATCCGTTTCCAGAAGCTTGGCATTGGTAGACTCAATGACCTTCTTTTCTTTAGGATTATAAAACATACCACCTTTCGTTCCTTCAGGGTATCCAATAAAAACACATACTTCTGTTTTAGGTTCCAATTTTTCTGCCTTCCCTTTTAATACATGTGCTGAACATCCCCAAACCCGAATATGTCTCAAACTAGGTTTGTGCCCAGTCCACAGTTCAATGGGTGTCAAAGAGAACAGTTTTAGAAGGAACTAAGTTCAGAATGTTATTTGCAGTTTCTATGGCATATCCCTAAAACGAATGCGGCAAATCAGAGTAACTCATCATTGATCTAACCATTTCTAAGAGAGTTCTATTTCTTGTTTCTGCTACACCATTTTGTTGTGGCGTTCTAGGTGCAGACATTAGAGATGTAATTCCTTGTTCTGATAAGTAACTAATAAAATCATTAGAGAGGTATTCGCCACCACGATCAGATCGCAATGACTTGATATATATTCCATGTTGTTTCTCTGTTTCAGCCTTAAACTCGTTGAATTTATCAAAGCATTCAGACTTACGGCGTAACAAATATATATATCCATATTTTGAGTAGTCATCAATGAAGGTCACGAAGTACTCATACCCACCTCTTGCTTTAATGTTCATTGGGCCACACAAATAAGAATGAATTAACTCTAGTTTATCATTGACTCTATTTCCTTTTGAGGGAAAAGGTCTCTTAGTCATTTTTCCTTCTATATAAGATTCACATATTGGTAGTGCCTCCACTTTTAATGAACCTAAAGGTCCATCTCGAACCAACCTTGAAATCCTATCTAGATTTATATGACATAGACGCAAGTGCCATAGATAAGTCTCATTAATATCAGAAGAACGTTTTCTTTTACTTGAAAGGTTAACATTATTCAATTCTACGAATTATTGCAGTTCTGGAGAGACATTAATAATAAAAAGACCATCAATCAATGTACCAGCAGAGACAAAATGTTTATTATAACTAGTAACACAACCGTTAGCAAAAAAACTAGCATCATAACAATCTCTCAAAACTTTAGAAACTGAAATCAAATTTCTTCTAACAGCAGGTGCATATAGAACGTCTTTTAAAATTAAAACTCTACCACTATCAAACGAAAAAAATAATATTTCCAAATTCTAAAACGTGAGCTGCAGAGCCATCTGCTTGAAAAACGCTAACTTCATCTCTAATCAGCTTGCGCGTTTCATGAAACCCCTGCATAGTAGTGCAGATATGATCAGTGGCTCCTGAATCTACACACCATGAAGTGGTTGAAACAGCCGCTAAAAATGTTTCAACGACAAGTGAAAGTGAGTTACCTTGTTTGTTTTTCTTCTTGGCTAACAAAACTGGACAATGTGCCTTCCAATGACCTGACATCTTGCAATGAAAACACTTACCCTTAGACTTTTTCACTCCCCCAGTTGGAGGTGCAGTTGCCTTAGTTTTTTGAGCCTTTTTCTTCTTCTGTCCACCTTGCGGTTTAGAAGTAGAACCTTTCTCAACATTAAGTGCCATTGATGGTGAATGTTTTTTGACAAGGGTCTCTGCCGCTTGTAGCTCATTCAACAATTGTGCCAAAGATAGAATCATCTTATTCATATTATAATTTAGTCAAAATTGTTGAAAACTATCAGGCAGAGACTGCAATATCATCTCAACTTGGAAGTCATTGTCAATTTCAGCCCCCAAAACCTCTAGTTCATTCAGAAGACCTATCATCTTCAGAACATGGTCTCTTACAGGGGTGCCTTCAACCATCTTAGTGTTCATGAGAGTTCTCATGGAGGTCTGCTTAGCTGATCGACCCTAGTCTCCAAACATTTGTTTGAGATTCTCCAGAATTTCAAAAGCAGACAACATAGCTTGATGTTGATGTTGCAAAACATTTGACATTGAAGCCATAATGTAACATCGCGCAATCTCATCAGCTTTGCGCCATTTCTGATAAGCTAACTTATCCTCATCACTAGACTGATCATTTGGTTTCAATGGACATTCCTCATGAAGCACAAACTTATATTCTTCAACAGTTAACACAATGTCAAGATTTCTCCTCCAGTCAACATAGTTAGAACCCTCTAGTTTGTTTTGACCCAAAATAGTACTAATGGGATTAAAAGGAGACATGTTGAATCTGAGATTAAAGAAATAGTTACAATAGATCAATAACATAGTCATATAACATTGAATATTTACATTCAAACTCATGATATACATATACATTCATGCATCTTAAATAGCCAATCCTTGGGATTGGAGAACTATTCATTCAATATACATATCTAATGACCGATTATTCACTCCATAAACTTATACCGACCTAACTCAGTTGGAGAGTCTACTGTTAGTTTAAGTCATGTGATAATCCTCTAGTTGCATTGATCCAATCATATATTACTCAGTTTAGGAGAGTTAATACAAATTATCAAACTAGAGATTAAATACGTAATGACTTGTATTAAATTCATCCGATTGGAGGAAGGTCTAAGCCAACAGATAAACTTAATACTTCATTACTATTTAATCTCTTGGTAATTTAAAAAAAATATACTCATCACCATTTTATTTCTTCGTAAATTATTGAAAGAACTTTCATCACTATATATATATATATATATATATATATATATATATATATATATTATATATAATATATATATATATATTTTATTTACAAGAAATCCAGAAAAATTAAAACATAAACATCACTAGTTCAATTAATTCAACGAGCCATTTAATTCATACAGCATAAATGTCACGACCCAAATCAGGGACGCGACAGGCACCCACATTTACCCTCCTATGTGAGCGAACCAACCCATCTAAACCTTAACATTTCAAGATATATCAACAGAAAATAATGCGGAAGACTTAAACTCATTAATAAAACAATTCAAAACTATTATTATTATCCCCAAAATCTGGAAGTCATCATCACAAGAACATCTATCCTCAAATTACTAAACTAAAACGTCTAAGAAGCTAAAACAAATAAAAGCTAGTCCATGCCGGAAGTTCAAGGAATCAAGACTTGAAGAAGAAGATCCAGTCCAAGCTAGACGCATTAGCTCACCCTGAATTTCCGAAGGTAGTGAAGACTGGCTAGATCTACTGTTGAGTTGAAGTTGAAGGAACGTTTGCTGCATTCCACAATAACAAAGAAGAAAACATAAAAGTAGGGGGTCAATACAACCACAAGTACTGTGTAGATATCATCGGCCAACTCAAAATATAAAATAGTATATATCAGTTTATATTATAAATCAACTATAAACTCAACATGTAGCATCAACAAGTACCATCAAGTTCATCCATGAGGGCTCAAGCCTCAATACCATACTCATTTGGGAATTAAGTTTATTAGATTGAGTATATTTATCATCTTTCAAGATTCATTATCTTTCTTCCTCTTGTGTCGGTACGTGACATTCCGATCCCCTACCACTATGTCGGTATGTGACACTCCGATCCCCTAATTCTACGTGTCGGTTCGTGACACCCGATCCCCTATATGTGTCGGTACGTGACACTCCGATCCCCTATATGTGTCGGAACGTGACACTTCGATCCCCTATATGTTTCGGTACGTGACACTCCGATCCCTTATATGTGTCAGTACGTGACACTCCGATCCCCTAATTCTACGTGTCGGTTCGTGACACCCGTCCCACTAATACTATGTGTCGGAACGTGACACTCCGATCAACTAATCTCATTCTATCCATTCATCAAGCCTTCTCTATACCAAGGCATCATCAATCCCATTACTTTAATTCATCAAGCCTTCTTTTATACCAAGGCATCATCATTAATAAGTAGATTAAAGTTTCTTTCAAGATTTGGGATTCAATAGTTTTCATCATGCTTGTTTTACCAAAATCACATAATCATATTCATGCAAGCATACAATTAAGCATATAGACAGGTTTACAATACTACCAATACATATCATTCACTATTAAGAGTTCACTACGAATATCGTAAAAACCATAACCTACCTCCACCGAAGACTAGTGATCAAGCAAGAATTTTCCCAAAGCCTTGTTCTGCTTCTCGTTTCTCCTCTCCCAATTCGATCGACTCCTCTCTTTCTCTCTTGTTCTTTCTGTTTTTTTATTCAAAACCCTCTTGTTTTTACCCTAAGTAACATATAATTAAGTGTAAAAGAGGACAATAGAACCCACTAATTAACTTAAGGTTACCTCTTTTTACCCCAAGTAATTAGACTTATTAATATTAACCCTCTAACTTTATAATTAAGGAAAGAATAGTCCAAAACGTCCCTTAAAACGTGTAAGAAATCCGATTCTGCCTGGGATTTGCGCACCCTGTGACGGCCCATCGTGCCTGCGACGGTCCGTCACGCAGGTCGTCGTAAGGGCCAGAACCCCAGTTTTCACTAAGGAGTCTGTGTGACGGTCCGTCACACCTGTGACGGTCCGTCCTGCAAGTCCGTTACGAAGTTCAGAGAGTCGATTTTCAGTACCCAATTCAGAATTTCTAAGTATATTGAAACGAGACCCTGTGACGGTCCGTCGTGCCTGTGACGGTCCGTCGTGGTGTCCGTGGTTTCAGCCAGTTTTCCAGAAATAAAATCTGCTGCTCCAAACGACTAAACAGGTCGTTACAATAGATACTAATTTACCCTTCGTTCATCCTCGAACGATCAAAAGAAGAAAAGTAAGGGCGAGAAGGAGTACCTGAATCTGTAAATAGGTGTGGGTATTTTTCTCGCATATCTGCCTCCTTCTCCCAAGTGGCCTCTTCAACCGGTCGATTCTTCCATTGCACCTTGATGGATGCAATCTCCCTTGACCTCAACTTTCGAACTTCTCTATCTAAAATAGCAACGGGTTCCTCCTCATAAGTCAAATTCTCATCAAGCAAAACTGAATCCCAACGGATGATGTAGTTTCCATCCCCATGGTATCTTTCCAACATGGACACATGGAATACCGGATGCACTCCGGACAGCCCTGGAGGTAAGGCTAATTCATAAGCTACCTCCCCTACTCGCTTTAGTACCTCAAATGGTCCAATATACCTTGGACTTAACTTACCTCTTTTGCCAAACCGCATCACCCCTTTCATGGGTGAAACCTTCAACAAGACTTGTTCACCCTCCATGAACTCCAAGTCTCTAACCTTTCGGTCTGCATACTCCTTTTGTCTACTTTGCGCCTCTAGAAGCTTTTCTTGAATAAACTTCACTTTCTCTAATGAATCCCTCAAAAGATCAGTACCCCAAGGTCTAACCTCAAATGCATCGAACCAACCAATGGGAGATCTACACCTCCTCCCATACAATGCTTCAAATGGAGCCATATCAATACTGGAGTTATAGCTATTATTGTATGAAAACTCTGCCAAAGGTAAAAAGTTATCCCAATGGCCACCACACTCTATCACGCATGCACGAAGCATATCCTCTAATACTTGAATCGTTCGCTCAGACTGACCATCGGTGGGGGGTGGTGCAGTACTAAGGTCCAACCTAGTACCCAATTCAGCATGCAATGTTTTCCAAAACTTAGAAGTAAACTGCGTACCTCTATCTGATATAATGGAGAGTGGGACTCCATGCAACCGAACGATTTCTGAGATATAGATCTTGGCTAACTTCTCGGCATTGTAAGTCACCTTAACCGGAATAAAATGAGCAGACTTAGTTAACCTATCAACAATCACCCAAATAGAGTCGTACTTACCCATTGTCTTCGGAAGACCAACCACGAAGTCCATCGCGATTCTCTCCCACTTCCATTCAGGGATGGGCATTCTCTGAAGCGTTCCTCCGGGCCTCTGGTGTTCATACTTTACTTGTTGACAATTTGGACATTTGGCAACAAAATCCACAATGTCACGCTTCATTCTGCTCCACAAAAAATGTTGTTTTAGGTCGCGGTACATTTTGGTTGCACCAGGATGTATCGAATATCCGGAACTATGAGCCTCTGTCAGAATAGTGGTGATCAAATCATCGATGCGGGGTACACATACCCTTCCCTTAATCCTCAAAACACCTTCCTCGTCGATTGTTGCTTCTTTAGCCTCTCCTTGCAACACTTTATCTCGAATCCGGATCAATTTCTCATCATCAAACTGTCTTCCCTTGATCTTGTCAAGAAAAGAAGATCTTGCCTCTACACAAGCTAACAATCCTCCCTTCTCATTTATTTCTATCCTCATAAGGTCATTAGCCAAAATCTGCACTTCTCTAGCCAATGGGCGTCTAGAAGCTTGCAAATGAGCTAGACTTCCCATGCTTCCCGCCTTTCTACTTAAGGCATCTGCCACAACATTCGCCTTCCCCGGATGATACAAAATAGTGATGTCGTAGTCCTTCAGTAGTTCCATCCATCTCCTTTGTCTCAAGTTCAAATCTTACTGAGTAAAGACATACTGTAGACTACGATGATCCGTATAGACTTCACACTTAACCCCATATAGATAGTGCCTCCATTACTTTAATGCAAACACTACCGCGGCCAATTCCAAGTCATGAGTTGGATAGTTACGTTCATGCACTTTTAATTGTCTTGAAGCATAAGCAATCACGTTCTTCTCTTGTATTAGCACTGCACCCAAACCCGAATAGGATGCATCACAATAAACAATGAAGTTCTTACCCTCTACCGGCAAGGTGAGTATAGGTGCGGTAGTCAACAAAGTCTTGAGTTTCTGAAAACTTTCTTCGCACTTATCCGACCATACAAATGGAACATTCTGCTTAGTCAAGTTCGTCAATTGGGAAGCAATAGAATAGAATCCCTTGACAAAGCAGTGGTAGTAGCTAGCTAACCAAACAAAGCTTCTTATTTCTGATATATTAGTGGGTCTTACCCAATTCTTCACTGTCTCAATGTTAGAAGGATCCACCATCACTCCATCCTTAGAAACCACGTGCCCCAAGAAGGACACCGCATCTAACCAAAACTCACACCACTTAGAGAACTTGGCATAAAGCTTTTTCTCCCTCAACATTTCCAATACCATTCTCAAATGCTCCTCATGTTCCTTTTTACTTAAGAGTATATCAGTATATCATCAATAAACACGATCACAAGAGATCCATCCAAATACGGCTTAAATATCCGTTCATCAAGCTCATGAACGCAGCAGGGGCATTCGTAAGACCAAAGGACATCACTACAAATTCATAATGCCCATTACCTTGTCCGAAAAGCAGTCTTTGGCACATCCGTTGCCCGTATTTTCAATTGATGATGACCGGATCTCAAATCAATCTTAGAGAAAACACGCACCTTGTAATTGATCGAACAAATCATCAATGCGAGGAAGAGGATACTTATTCTTAATGGTTACCTTGTTCAACTGCCGATAGTCTTTGCACATCCGAAAACTCCCATCCTTCTTCTTCACAAAAAAAACCGGAGCACCCCAATGAGATGCACTTGGTCTAATGAAGCCTTTGCTCAACAACTCTTGAAGTTGAGCCTTTAACTCTCTTAATTCGGCGGGAGCCGTTCTATAAGGGGGTATAGAAATGGGGCGGTACCCGGTTCAAGATCGATACAGAAGTCAATATCCCTATCTGGTGGCATACCAGGAAGATCTGCAGGGAACACATCCAAAAACTCACGGACTACCAAAATCGACTCAATTGAGGGTACTTGAGTAGTGTCATCCTTGAGATGTGCCAAGAAGGCTAAACACCCTTTACTAACCATTTTCTTAGCACAAAGAAAGGATATGATACACAGCGGATTGGAAGTGTAGTCACCCTCCCACACTAACAGATCTGTCTCAGGCTTGGCTAATGTTACCGTTTTAGCATTACAATCCAAGATCGCAAAATTCGAGAAAGCCAAGTCATACCCAGAATTACATCAAAGTCAACATTTGTAAGATAACCAAATCTACATAAGTGTACTCCCCACAAAATTCACCAAACAAGACCTATATACCTTTTCAACTACCACGGACTCACCCACCGGAGTAGAAACACGAATAGGCATGTCAAGTAATTCACAATGCAAATTTAAACCATTAGCAAATGATGACGATACATAAGAACATGTGGATCCGGGATCAAACATACAGAAGCCATGCAATCACAAACCAGAAGATTACTGTGATGACCGCATCTGATGTCTCCGCTTCGGATCTCCCAGGGAAAGCATAACAAGGGCCCTTTCATTCGTTTGTCCGTTCCCCCTACCATGTGTGTTGTAGTGGCTCCGTTTTTCCCATCACCTCTGCCGTTTTGGTGACCACCTTACCTCGACCACCACGTCCTCCAGAAAAAACGGCCTCTACCATGACCACCTCTACCTCTAGCTATGGGGGTCTTGTAACTCTGTTTTGGACAATTCCTCCTAATATGTCCAATCTCACCACATCCATAAACTCTTTGGAGTCAGGCATAGGTCTCTCGGAGTAGTGTTGACCGTTCTGAGTGGAGCCCAACTACAGTCTTAGTGAAGACTGAATCGGTCGAACTGGGTAACCCCGGAACTCTGTCCTCTAGAGTAAGAACCATTAAACTCACCTCCCCTTCGAAACCTTTTTGATGTCGATGTCGTGGTGAAGTCATCTGGCTTCACTCCTTCCACCTCTATCACAAAGTCTACCACCTCTTGGAATGATTTTGCCGTAGCCGACCTGTAAGGCTGAAATCCGCAATTCTGACCTCAACCCCTTCACAAAACGGAGAATACGTTCTTGTGGACTGAAACAAAGTTGGTGTGGCTACCTGGATAATGCACGGAATTTGGCTCATATGCGTTAACCATCATCCTACCTTGCTCTAGACTCAAGAACTCATCCCTTTTTCTATCTCTCAAAGTCCTTGGGATATATACTTTTCCATAAACAAGCTAGAGAACGATGCCCAAGTCATAGGTGGTGCCTCTGTTGGTTGACACTCAACATGTGACCGCCACCACATTTTGGCGTTCCCTTGAAACTGATAACTCACGAACTCCACGCCAAACCGTTCTACGATACCCATCTTGTGTAGTATCTCATGACAATCAACCAGGAAATTGTAAGCATCCTGAGATTCTGCACCCTTGAAGACTGAAGGTTTCAATTTTAAGAACTTACTGAAAGTTCATGCTGATCATTTGTCATATAGGCCCAGTAGTCAGATGTGGAAATGTGCCTATCTCCAATGATGCATCCATGCGGGGAGCCATAGCAGCCGCATGTCGTATCTCTGAAACCGGAGGTGTTGGTGCAGAAACCACTGGAGGTGCCTGACCCTGATCAGATATCCCGCTAAGATAAGCAAGAACCTGATTGATCATCTCTGGGGTAGGTTGGGGTGGCAATTCCTCATTTTGCACTTGTTCATTCTCCCCTTCCTCACCCTCTCTTATCACCTCCTCGGCGGTGGAGGAGTCACTGCCCTAGTATCAGATGGGCTAGGGGCTCGTCCTCTCCTCTAGAAGGACGTCCTCCCACGACCTCTTCCACGGCCTCTTGCCACTGCTCTTCCTCGAGCCACAGCCCCTGTGGCTGGCTCAGACGTTTCTTGCCGTGCCGTTGTTGCTGCTGGTGCGGTCGTTGCTCTAGTTCTAACCATCTGCGAAATAGAGTGAAGATGGTCAGATACCAATTCGTATCACCTAGATACCAATTGGACTCAAGTAGTAGCACGAAAGAAAGAATGAAAGAATGGAATTTTCCTAAAGTCCTATAGCCTCTCAAGAAAAGTAAAGGCGTCCCCCTACCGTTCCTTAAGACTCTACTAGACTCGTTCTTGTGTGATGAGACCAATGAACCTAATGCTCTGATACCAAGTTTGTCACGACCCAAATGGGACGCGACTGGCACCCACATTTACCCTCCTATGTGAGCGAACCAACCATCTAAACCTTAACATTTCAAGATATATCAACAGAAAATAATTCGGAAGACTTAAACTCATAATAAAACAATTCAAAACTATTATTATCATCCCCAAAATCTGGAAGTCATCATCACAAGAACATCTATCCTCAAATTACTAAACTAAAACGTCTAAGAAGCTAAAAAAATAAAAGCTAGTCCATGCCGGAAGTTCAAGGCATCAAGACTTGAAGAAGAAGATCCAGTCCAAGCTAGACGCATTAGCTCACCCTGAATTTCCGAAGGTAGTGAAGACTGGCTAGATCTACTGTTGAGTTGAAGTTGACGGAACGTTTGCTGCATTCCACAATAACAAAGAGAAGAAAACATAAAAGTAGGGGGTCAGTACAACCACAAGTACTGAGTAGATATCATCGGCCAACTCAAAATAGAAAACAGTATATATCAGTTAATATTATAAATCAACTATAAACTCAACATGTAGCATCAAAAAGTACCATCAAGTTCATCCATGAGGGCTCAAGCCTCAATACCATACTCATTTGGGAATTAAGTTATTAGATTGAGTATATTCATCATCTTTCAAGATTCATTATCTTTCTTCCTCTTGTGTAGGTACGTGACACTACGATCCCCTACCACTTGTGTCGGTCGTGACACTCCGATCCCCTTATTCTACGTGTCGGTTCGTGACACCCGATCCCCTATATGTGTCGGTACGTGACACTCCGATCCCCTATATGTGTCGGAAATGACACTCCGATCCCTATATGTGTCGGACGTGACACTCCGATCCCATATATGTGTCGGTACGTGACACTCCGAGCCCCTAATTCTAGTGTCGATTTGTTACACGCGTCCCACTAATACTATATGTCGGAACGTGACACTCCGATCCACTAATCTCATTCTATCCGTTCATCAAGCCTTCTCTATACCAAGGCATCATCAATCCCATTACTTTAATTCATCAAGCATTCTTTTATACCAAGGCATCATCATTATAAGTAGATTAAAGTTTCTTTCAAGATTTGGGATTCAATAGTTTTCATCATGCTTGTTTTACCAAAATCACCATAACATATTCATGCAAGCATACAATTAAGCATATAGACAGGTTTACAATACTACCAATACATATCATTCACTATTAAGAGTTCACTACGAATATCGTAAAAACCATAACCTACCTCCACCGAAGACTAGTGATCAAGCAAGAATTTTCCCAAAGCCTTGTTCTGCTTCTCGTTTTCCTCTCCCAATTCGATCGACTCCCCTCTTTCTCTCTTGTTCTTCTGTTTCTTTTATTCAAACCCTCTTTCTTTTACCCTAATTAACATATAATTAAGTGTAAAAGAGGACAATAGAACCCACTAATTAACTTAAGGTTACCTCTTTTTACCCCCAGTAATTAGACTTATTAATATTAAACCGTAACTTATAATTAAGGAAAGAATAGTACAAAACATCCCTTAAAACGTGTAAGAAATCCGATTCTGCCTGGGAATTGCGCACCCTGTGACGGCCCGTCGTGCCTGCGACTGTCCGTCACGCAGGTCGTCGTAAGGGCCAGAACCCCAGTTTTCACTAAGGAGTCTAAGACGGTCCGTCACACCTGTGACGGTCCGTCACACCTGTGACGGTCCGTCCTGCAATTCCATTACGAAGTTCAGAGAGTCGATTTTCAGTACCCAATTTCAGAATTTCTAAGTATATCGAAACGAGACCCTGTGACGGTCCGTCGTGCCTATGACGGTCCGTCGTGGGGTCCGTGGTTTCAGCCAGTTTTCCAGAAATAAAATCTGCTGCTCCAAACGACTAAGCAGGTCGTTACAATAAACAATATCCTCTATCATGGGACTCCTCAATATCTCACACATATGAACAATTACATGCATATGAGTACTATACTTTACTGTAAAAAAAATTGTGGCCTTATAGAATTAGTATCAACATGCATTACTAAAAGAAATCATTCATTGGTCCCATACCAACTTTTACTATTTCTATCTATTGTTAATCAAAAAAAAATCCAGCAATTACATAATGAGAACAAATTCCAGCCAACACTTAAAAATTCATCTCATAAAATAGTCTACTCCTCTTTTCTTAATATATTAGAAAACAACCAGCCAGCATTAAAAAATTCATCTCATAAAACAGCCTTCTCCTCTTTTCTTAATATATTAGAAAAAAACCAGCCAACATTAAAATGAGAAAAATTTGTGAGCTCTCTTGCAAAATTGCCGCAAAAAAAAGAAAAAAAAACGAGCATCCATTAAATTTCCCTTTTCTTTTTTTATTTATGTTTTTAATTTAACTTACATGACATTATGTAAGATGTCATGAAAATTTCTATCAAACCTTAGTGGATAATTTTCAAGACATTATTACCGTATGCCACTATACAAAATAAAACAATTCATGTTTTATCAGTTTTGTTCTCTTTTTTTTTCACGATGCATACATTCACTTGCACATATACATATTTTCAATTGTTTATAAAATTGCAAGTATGGATCTTGATGCCAATTGTAAGAAATAGCATACACAGCGGAAGCATTCCAGAATCATACATCTTGCATGAATATAATAACAATCACAAATAGTTATCACAACAAAGTATGCTGAAATTAATTTAGGATTACCTCTTGAAGCGTGTGCAAATATCTTGAAGTAAATCCAACTCCAGTTCTATAGTCTTCTACAGTGATCCCAATCAAAACTGAACTCTCTCAATACTTGGGTGGCAAGTATTGTATAGAATTCTCTGATCCATCTAGGTTAGAAGAATCCCTATTTATAGAGATGTCTTCCAGTCCAAAGAGGAGAAAAGCAAATTATTTTTTTCAATAAATATTGAAATACACGTTTCTTCCCTTCAAAAAAAAAAAAAACACACGCTACTTTTCCATCTTCTACTAGAAAATAGGATTCTGACTTCTAGTTAAATTGGGCACTGGAGGGACCACAGAATTTATTACTGAGGCTTCCTATTATGGAAATAATTCTAAATATTTAATTTGAATTATTCTTACCATAATAAATTACAAATCATTCCACTAAAAATTCGTAATTGAACTCCTCTATTTATTTCAACATTCACCACTAAACACTTATTTGATTCCCCATGTTAAGATTACCGATACTAACAATATATTAAATTACTGACGAATTTAATTCATTGATTAACTTCTTTTAGAGCAATACTTAACTTATTTCATGTGCCAGATTCATAAATCTACCGGCCGGGTTTACACATGAAAACTCACAAGCTTCTCATAAAAGGTGTATCATCAATCTCTATACTGAGACATGGATTTCATCAACAAACTAATTATTTGAACAGTATATATTATTATCATCCAATCTACCAGGCATATTGACCCATCTCAGAATCTTACCTTTTAATAAACCAAAATGATAATTAATATATACAGATCATAATCGTTATATCTAGATTAAGAATTTAAGTACATTAATAGTTTAGAGAATATGTTTTTATCAGTCAGTCTAAAACAACTATCTCTGCTTGATCCCGTTCAATACATACCAAATGCACTAGCACGAGAAGTTAGAACTATGTCATTCTCATAATCAAGATAAATTACTTTTAATCTCGTGCTACAAATCTTTCTGATGATTGTGTCCAAATTTCATCTATGATTGTGACCTATAAATTTTAACTTATAAGAACTGATGATTTAATCTTCTGTGTATAAGCTTAAACTCTATACACCAAATAATCTATTATATAAGTTAAGGACACATATATGACCATTGATCCATTTAATGTAACACTTTATTGAATTGAATAAATAAATAAACAATTGTTCAATATTAATACTATACCAAAACGCATGGTTAATAGTATATCCTAACAGAAAATGGGGTTAGTTTTTTTTTTTAACTCTACTGGGGTGACGATACTGTAGGGGAGGTCCTGCGGAAAAATAGCTCGACGCCAGGATGATAAAAAGCTTAACACCTCTCATTCTTATTACTTTTTCAATATGAAAACGAAAAAAATGAAAAAGAAAAAGGTCGTTTTATTCAAAACCCCAATTGAGACATCCCTTCTCTCCCACCTTACACCTCAGAACGCACCCTTCTTATAGACTTATAGAGATAAACGCGCTTTCACATCTTCATAACCGGAAGTGGCTGGGGAGAGGAAAGGTTCCTTTTTTGATGTACTCCCGGGAACAGATCCAGTGGAGACGGGGTGGGGCCTGTAGCTCAGAGGATTAGAGCCCGTGGCTATGAACCGATGGTCGTAGGTTCCAATCCTACTTGGGGAGATTTGATTGATTCTGAATTCTTTAATTCAGAATAAGAATAAAAGGGCTCGCTTTGCCCGTTAAGAGTAGGTAACCCGTTCCCTGTCTTTGTTTCTATTGCATTCTATCTCATCGGATCACATTCTGTTCTGCGAGATTAGAAAATCACCATCAATACCTCGGTCTAGGTCCGAGATAATCCTTTGTTGCATAGCCCTGGGGCTATTTTCAACTAGCCAATTCAGAAGTCTCAGATGTACTAGCACTACATTTTTGATGCAGTCATCGATTCTCCCGAGAGGTCACAATTGCCGCGAGCAAAGATATTAATAACGAGGAAGGATTTTTTGTTATGCTACTAATACTTGCTCTGCTATTCTGCCCAAGCCTGACTGAGGAAGAGTTACGCCAATCGGGCATATTTTATGTAATGATTCCCCCATTCACGATAAATAAAAAGATAAAAAACCATTCCATTTCGACAAAAGACCCAGACCCAAGTTCCATAGCTTTTGGTTCGCTATCCCGATCATGATTTTCCTACCCCAAGAGGGAAAGGTACTTCCCTTTTGGGCCGGTTGTGGGCGAGGAGGGATTCAAACGCAAGGGACACCCGATAGTATTTATCGTAAGGCGCCTCTGATCGTTCACCTCTAATGTGACATGTTCCCTCCCAGTTATAGGGTCAACGGGATCAGTCGGCTAAAGAGCGGGGCTATTCTTCTTCCGGGGATACATCGCCACTCCCCACGCTTGTAAGAAAGGGGTCTACTAAAGTACGGGAAAGAAATAGCTCACATGAACAACTAAGAGAGTTACGAGAGTTGTTGAAACTAGCATATTGGAAGATCAACATTAATAGTCTTCAATTTCTTATCTTAATATCATTTGTAGAGGTAAAGTTATGGTCCCCATTTATAATTCCTATAAATATTTTTTTAAAAACTAAATGGTGAGTCTCGTAAGCTTCTTTTATATAAATCTCTAACTAATGGACAAATTTTTTTGTTCACCATTACCTCCTTTTGATGAGATAATTTCGGAGATTTCAGGTACTATTTATGTTATTTTTGTTTAACTATAATAATATTATATAAGATTTTCAATTGTGATATTTTGTATCCTACTTTTATCATTATCACTTTAGATGACTATTTTTTCAACTGGTTTGTTGTTTTATGAAATCTTGAATTTATTTGGAATCTTATATTTGTATATTGTACTTTGCCATGTAAAATATCATTTTTGCTTATTGATGGAGTAACCTCATTCCTCTTATTGATATTTTTGTAGATTTAATGTTTATTCATCCTTAATTTTGCTAGATACCTTGTTTTTTTTACATTTATGTTCACTTCTCTTTAATATTATTTTATTTAAGATTCAATTTCATAACAGATAAGCTACTTTTTAATACTTGTTTGAGCTCAAATTAGCCATTGTGTCTTTATTAAAAGTTTGCTAACTATTAACCAAAGTTTTAAAAGTTATAGTATTAAGATCAAAATGTGCCCCTCATTGGTGTTTTATGGTTATATTTTTAACATTTATTTATAATTTTTGTATTATATTATTCATTGCATGTTTTTTAGACACTATATGTTTTCATTGCATTTTAGTCATTCTAACATGTCACGACCCAAAACGCCCACACTTATCCTACTATATGAGCGAACCAACCAATCTAAACCCCAACATTCAACCATAACAAACAGAATATTAAGCGGAAGACTTAAACCTCATTACTGAAAATCGATTAAGTAACTTCTAAAAACTCAATACTTATTATTCCCAAAATCTGGAAGTCATCACCACAAGAACATCTATCCTCAAATTACTAAATCTAAGAGTATCTAAGAAGCTAAAATAAATAAAAAGCTAGTCCATGCAGGAATTTCAAGGCATCAAGACATGAAGAGGAAGATCCAGTCCAAGCTAGAAGCAATAGCTCACCCTGAAATCTGGCTTGATGAAGACTGGCTAGAGTTGCGGTTGAGCTGAAGACGGTGACATGTTTGCTGCACTCCACAATTAACAAAGAAAAACAAATACAAGTAGGGGTCAGTAAAGGCACAAGTACTGGGTACGTATCATCGGCCAACTCAAAAAGAAAGCAGTATATATCAAATAATAACATAAAAATCAACTAATATTCTTACAAGCGACACAAACAATTACCATAACCCTGGTCACAACACCACCAAGCCATCAATGAGGACTCAAGCCTCCCCATCATACTCATTTGGGAATTAGTTCTTTAAATTGAGCATATTAACGTATTTCAAGATTAATTCTCTTTACTATCCTGGTGTCGGAACGTGACACTCCGATCCATATACTATCTTGGTGTCAGAACGTGACACTCCGATCAATATACTATCCTGGTGTCGGAACGTTACACTCCGATCCCTATACTATCCTGGTGTCGGAATGTGACACTCCGATCCATATACTATCCTGGTGTCGAAACGTGACACTCCGATCCATATACTATCCTGGTGTCGGAACGTGACACTCCGATCCATATACTATCCTAGTGTCGGAACGTGACACCCGATCCTCTATTACTATCCTAATGTCGGAACGTGACTCCCGATCCTCTAATCTCATTACTTTAGTTCATCAAGCCTTCTTTTATACCAAGGCATCATCATTAACAAAGTAAATTTAGTATTTAAGATTCAACAGCCTCATCATGCTAGTTCATCACAATTAGATAATCATATCATGCAAGCACACAATTAAGCATATAGAAAACTTTATTATACTACCCAACACATATCATTCGCTATTTAGAGTTTACTATCAGATAGCATAAACCATAACCTACCTCCACCGAAGAGTCGTGATAAAGCAATCTACTTCCCAAGCCTTTTTGTTTTCCTATTCGTTCTCCCTTCTCTCGTTCGTTTGTCTCTCTCTCTCTGTTCTTTCTGTTTTTCTTATTCAAACACTCTTTCTTTTACCCTAATTGTCATATAATTAAGTATAAAAGATGATAACAATAACCCACTAATTATTTCAAGGTTATCTCCTTTAACCCCCAAGTAATTGAATTATTAACATTAATCCCCTAACTTTATAGTTATAAGCATGAACACTCCAAAACGCCCCTTAAAACTTTTAATAGAAATCCGACCCAGTCAAGGTTACGCAACCTGTGATGGCCCGTCATGCCTGCGACGGTCCATCCTGCTGCTTCCGTTCACAAAGTTCAGAGACTCATTCATTAAAGAGTTTGTGACGGCCCGTCATGTCTGCGACGGTCCGTCCTGCCATTTCCTCGCGAAGTTCAGAGAGTCGATCTCAG
>JAKWJD010000420.1:0-23853 GCA_027705065.1 Solanum peruvianum | reverse complement strand
AGGGACCGAAGGTCCATCATAAGAGTCCGGCGGCGGACACTTAGACTAATTATAAAAAAAAATTAGAAGAATAGGTTCAGACGTCGTCGATGGTTGTACAAGAAGGCCCGTCGAAGGACAAAAGTCAGTCATAAGGGTTCTTCAATGAATACTTAGAGTAAACTCGGGATGTAGTGGTAAACGGACCACAACGACGGTCAATCGGGGGACCGATGGTTTGTTGACGGGTTCACTATTTTGTAACATATTTTGCAACATATTTTGTAACCTATCATAATAATTTGAAGTACTCTTAGAAGCCTAAGTTTACTAAACATTTACCCATCACCCCTTCATTCATAGGGCATGAAATTTCCTACTTTTAACATTCATTATCGACAGCCTATCAAACTGTAGGTAAGGAACACAATCATGGAAAACACGTTATTTTTTTAACAATACACCTTCATCCCTTTCCATTTTAGTGTTCTAAGGGACTTAGGACTTTTGTGTGTAAGTTTTAGCATGCAAAATTGTCCGAAAATAAGGACCAAATAGTTAGACATGACGGTAAAAAGGAATATTAACAAAGGTTAATCTTGCAGCTCACAAATCATACGTAAAAACTGTAGTAGAGGAGAAATAGTATGAACTTTAGTAGTTGAACAACAACAACAACCATGAACACCGACCGACAAAAGAACTTATGAAAATTGGAGATTGTGGGAGAGAATAGATTTTGTAAAAGTGGGGGAATCAAAGATGGACTGGGAGTGAATGGGTCAGGAAGTGGGGGGAAATGAGAGTAACTAGGGAGGTAAACAGTTATGGGGGTTATGTTAAAAGGTGGGTAACTGATAGTTTGAAACCTTTTAATATGGAGTTGGACGGATTGGGTCAGGTTGTTGGGTGAGGAATCAATGATTCCCCTTTGACGGACTGTAAGACGATCGACGGTCCGTCGACCCCTCTTTTGAAAGTGCATTAACTTAGAAAAATTTAAAGAACATACCTGGGGATGATGGATCCTACTGATGGTCCGTCGAAGGGACGAAGGTCCATCGATGGGTGCACCAGACAAATTTTCTAGTGATTTGTTCCCTGCACGTAAGGTAATACTTTTGTGTTTTCTGTACACTTTTTGGACATAGACCCTACTCTACACTATAGCAAACATTTCTAATGAAAAATAAAGGAACATTCAGACGTGATGTAAGTTATAAGACTATGCCTATAAAATCACAAAAAACCTACAGTTGGCTAGAGGATACATATTGGGTTGCCACTCAATAACCGCTTGATTCCTTATCGGGGCCTGACGGAGGACTCTTGATTAGTCAAACTTCATCAAGATGGTATGCCTCAATCAATTCCTTCTCTGTTTCAGCAATGCCCTAGAGAGATTTTGATTCTCTGCCCGTTAACCTTGAACCTCACACCCTCCTTGTTCTCCAACTCAACCGTACGATGAGGGAATAGTTGGGTGATCAAATAGGGACCAGTTAATTTGGACTTGAGTTGCCTGGAAGCAATGCAGCCTTGAATTTAACAAAAGCACCAAATCCCCAACCAAAAAATTGCGCTTCTCAATCTTGTTGTCATGGAACTTCTTCATCTTTTCTTTGTAGAGGGCTGAACTTTCATATTCCTTCAAGAAAAATTCATCATGCTCATTCAACCTATTTAACCTCTATTCTGCAGCCTCATTCTAATCCATTTTAAACTTCTTCATTGCCCATATGGGCTTATGCTCTAATTCAACCGGTAAGTGACAAGCCTTCCTATATACAAGTTGGTATGGGACATACCTATGGGAAAACTTGTATGCTATCCGGAGGCCCAAAGAGAATCATCAAGCCTCCTTGACCAATCCTTTCTACTAGCATTCACCATTTTTGTCAATATCTGCTTAATCTCCCTGTTTGACACCTCAACTTGCCCACTAGTTTCAGGATTGTAAGGAGTGGCCACATTATGGATAACCCCATATTTTTCCAATAATTCCTTAAAAAGCTTGTATCAAAAGTGGCATCCCCTATCACTGATAATAGCCCTTCGGGTGCTAATTCTAGAAAATATGTTCTTTTTCAAGAAAGCAGTGACACTCTTTCCTTTATTATTCGCAAATGCGATAGCTTCTACCCATTTTGACACATAATCAACTTCCACAAGAATGTATTTCATCACATGAGAACTCACAAAAGGGCCTATAAAGTCAATGCCACATACATCAAAGAATTTAATCATACAAATGGGATATAAAGCGAGCTCTTGATTTCTCGAAATGCCATTATCTCTTTGGCATCTATCATATGGTTGGCGAACTCATGAGCATCTTGGTGGATAGTTGTCCACTAGTAGACACATTTCAAGATCTTATGAGCAGTCTGGATGCAACTATGATGCCCACCTACAGGCGAAGAATGGCTTGCCCCCAAAACACTCAACATCTAAAATTCCGGCACACAACGCCGAATAATCCAATTGGCGAAACTCCTTTATAAGTATGGATCATCCCAAAAGATCTTTTTTCATATCATGCATGAACTTTTTCCTTTGATGAAAGGACAAGTCCAGTGGGACAATATCACTAGCTAGATAATTTGCAAAATTTTTGAACCATGGAATCAATTCTTGGGAGGCAGCCAATACATGCTCATCAAAGAAAGTATCATAAATTTAAGCCTTTTCACTTAACTCCTTCATTTTTTCATCTTCTAATCGGGACAAGTGATCAACAACTTGATTTTCGGTCCCATTTCTACCTTTCAACTCAAAGACAAATTCTTGCAATTGTAATACCCAATGAATTAACCTCGATTTCTCATCCTTTTTTTCTATAGGAGAAAAATTTATCGAAAATAAAGACTACTAGAAGGAGCCGTTGTTCAGTCAGGGTGTAGTTCTTTTGGGCCTCATTAAGGGATTTACTAGCACAGTAAGTGGGATGAAGGATTTTTCCCTTCTTTGTCCCTTATACCACACACCGAGAAACCCCACTCACATCACACATCACCTCAAATGGCTTACTGCAATCCTGAGAAATGATGATAGGTGCATACATCAACTTTTCCTTCAACTCACCGAATGCCTTAAGACATGATTCATCAAAATAATACTTACACTTTTCATCAAAAAACTTGCAGAAAGGATGTGCAATATTTGAAAATTCTTTGATGAACCTCTGGTAAAAGCCTACATGCCCAAGAAAACTTCTCACACCTTTACAAAGATACGTGGAGGAAGTCTCTCTATCACCTCAACTTTTGCTCGATTCTATGAAATGCGATAACCCAATACAATAACTTTCTTCACCATGAAGTGACATTTTTTCCAACATAGCACAAGGTTGCAATCTTCACACCTCTTAAGAACCATAGACAAATGACTCAACACCGCTTAAGAAGAGTCACCAACCACTAAAAATCATCCATAAACACCTCAATAGTGTCCTCCATCATATCGAGAATACTGACATCATACATCTCTGAAATGTGGCAGGTGTGCATTACATAACCCAAAACGACATTCTCTTGAACGTGAAGGTCACATAAGGACAGTAAGGTGGTTTTATCTTGCTCTTTCGGTGCAATAGAAATCTAATTAGGACCCAAATAGCCATAAAAAATAGTACACCCATTTCCTGCAGGTCTATCCAACATCTGATCCATGAAGGGCATAGAACAACAGTCTTTCTCGGTCCATGCATTAGATATCCAGTAATCCATACATACCCTCTATCTAGTCATCACCTAATCGGAACAAGCTCACTCTTCTCATTGGGGCCATAGTCATTCCCCCTTTCTTAGGTACACACTGAAAATGGCATACCCAACTAATATCACCAATTTGATATATCACTCCAGCATTTAACCAATTAATAATTTCCTTCTTCACCACCTCTTGCATAGGTGTATTTAAACATCTCTGGTGCTCAATACTTGGCTTATGATAGGGCATGAATTGAATTTTATGTGAACGAATCCCGGGAGGGATCCCAATAATATACGCAATATTCCACCCAATATCTCTTTTGAACATTTTTAACACCTCCACCAAAATCTCAACATGATGCACATCAAAATCTTATGCAATAATTACCAACAAGGTGTCACCTTTCCCAAAGAATACATACCTCAGATGAGGTGGTATAGCTTTAAGTTCTTTTTTTGGATCCTCCTCTATAGATGGTTTTGTGGGTTGAGACTCGCAATGCTTCATATCTAACTCCAACTTCTTTGGTTTAAACTGAGCATCACCTCGATCAAGTGCCGCGACCAATGACCCATACTCTTAAATGCAACTAGTATTAAAATTTATGATCAGTGCCGCTAGTGCTTCTACACCCAGACGCTCTCCTATTTGTACCTCAGATGACTTTTCAACCCAATAGGATATGGCAGATACTAATTGGATCTCACTGCTCTGTCTCATGGACTTACAAATGTTGAAAGACACTTATTCATTGTTCAACCAAAATTTCAGTTTCCCTTTCTCCATAAAAACCAAGGCTCTATCTGAAGATAGGAATAGCCTCCCAAGAATAATAGGCTCCTCAAAATCAACCTCACAATCGAGAATCACAAAATTGGCCGGAAATATGAGTGACTCCACCTTTACTAACAAATCGTGGAGTATCCCAATAGGCCTTTTCACTGTTTGATCATTCATCCATAGCGGCATCGCTGTGGAATTTTGGTCAACCAAACCTAATTTCTTGTAAATAGAGAAAGACATGACATTTATGCTTTCCCCAAGATCACATAATGCTTTCTCAAATTTGGGAGCTCTTTTCACATGCCTATGACCACTCAAATTTCAGATTCTTTTGGGTTATGGTTTTCAAGGAAGAAACAAGAGGCGCAAAACATTTCGACAAACCTTCTATAATAATCGGCTAAGCGTAAGAAACTCCTAATATGAGCAGGCGCGAAAGGTCAAGGGCAATATTTCACCACTTTGGTCTTATTTGGATCAACCTCTACACCTTCACTAGAGATGATATGACCAATAAACTCTACGACCTCAACAAAACTCACATTTTCTAAACTTGGGAAATAATTCGTGTTCCCTAAGCGCTTATCACAGAACTCTAAAATAGTCAACGTATTCACCCTAATTTTTGAATATACCAAGATATCGTCAAATGAAGACAATGAAAAATTACTCTAGGTATCTTCACAAAAAAAAATCATTACATCAATAACACCTACGTAGCATTAGTGAGACCAAAGGATAGTACTAAGAACTCATAGTGACCATATCTTATTCAAAATTTCGTCTTGGTAATATCTTCACCTCTCACACTGAGTTGATGATATCCCGACCTAAAATCAATCTTGTAAATGTAACTTGCACCTTGGAGTTGATTGAATAAATCATCAATACAAAGGAGAGGATACTTGTTCATGACTGTTACTTTGTTGAGTTGACGGTAATCGATACACATTCTAAGGGACCCATCCTTCTTCTTCACAAACAATATCGGAGCACCCCAAAGATAAACACTAGGCTAAAAAAAACTTTGTCTAGTAAATCTTTGAGTTGAGCCTTCAAACGTTTTAATTCGTCTAGAGACATCCGATAAGGAGGAATTGAAATGGGATTTGTATCCATTAGCAAGTCAATACTATAATAAATTTCCCTTTCAAGATGAAACCAGGAAGTTTATTACGAAAGACTTCTAGAAATTTGTTCGCTACGGTGACCGAGTCAATAGGAGGAATTTCGAAGTCTTAAGTCTTTGACTCTTACAATATGATATAAAAACCCCTTAGTTTTCATCTTACAAGCTTTAAAACAAGAAATAATACAACCTCTAGGAATAGAATCCCCCCCCCCTTCTACTAAAAAATGGGCTATTTTTGAAAGATAAACTTCACCACCCTCGTTCTACAATCTATTGAAGCAAAACAATCATGCAACAAATCCATACACAAAATGACATCAAAGTCAATCAAATCAAGTTCTACTAGTTCAACATGAGTAACTCTATTAGGCAAAATAATAGGACAATTTCTATATACTCTTTCTGCAAAATCTGAATCACCCACAAGGGTCGACATCGAGAAATGTTCACTTATGATATCGGGCAAAATGTCACACTTTTTAGCTATTAAAGGTGTAACAAATGACAACGTAGCACCGGGATCACATAAAGCATATACATCAATAGAAAGGGCTTTCAACATACTAGTCACCACATCGGGGGGAGTCTCTTGCTCAGCTCAAGAGCGGAGAGAATATCAGTGATTCTTCGTAGGAGAATCAACTTAGAAACACTCGCTTGAGCTTCACAACTATTCTTGTCTTGACTTTAGACACGTAATTTTTAAACCGAATTTAAGTTTTATACCCTTTATAGAGTTTATTATTTTTATTAATTTTTGACTTTTATCTTATTTTTATTAGTTTATTTTTAAAAGACTATAAAACAAGAAATATAAAATCACTTTTTAAGGTAAAGTTCTATTTATTGTGTTTAAATAAAATTATAAAAAAAATATGTTTTTAATTAAGATCAATAATAGGCTAGTATTCTTAATTATAATTATCTATTCTATTATTATTTTATATTTATAATTAAATAATATTTTTATTATTTATAATTATTATATTGATTATTAAAAAAAAATATCTTAACCCCCTCTTCTATCCCCATTTTCTACCACTTCCCAGAAAAATAAACCCACTACCCCTTTTTTCCTTCCCTCACAACACACTACACACTATATATACACACATAAACAAAAAAGGAAAAAAAACTTCAGCAAAAACACATAAGGAAAAAGAAAGAGAAGATTAGAATCATTCCTAAATCAAAAAATTCTCAACAATAAAGAAAAACCAAAAACACACCAACACAAAAAAAATGAAACATAAAGGAAAAGAAGGAAAACCACAAGTCACATTCATATAAAAAAAATGTGAGTGTTCTAGTTCATGTTCCATCTATTCATGGAATTTGATGTAATTTTATGACAAATTTTCCTATATTTAATTTATTTATTAATTTCATTAAAATATTTAATTTATTAGTATTATATTCTATTTCATGAATGTGGGTTGCATTGATTAATGATTTTTTGTTAATTTTTATTTGTTATTTGTGATCTTTTAAAAATAAATGGACCGTGACATTATTCTTCTCTTGATTTAAATAATAATGGTGACGTACATTTATTAGACTAAAAATAAAAAATTATTTTTGTTTTATTCTAAAAACAAAAAATGATTTATTTTTAACTATGTGTTATTGTTAGTTTGGAAAGGAACGTATATACTTAATGTTTATATTAATTATAAGAGAGTAAACAAAATATTGAAATACAAAATAAAAGGATATAAATATGATCAAAAACTTTATCCTATAATTTGAGTATTTTATTTTAATTTATTTAATTTTCTTAGAAAGACTAAGTATTTTCTTTAATTTTACACAAGCATGTAGGCACATAAAAAATATTTATTTTTGATTAAGAATGTGGTTTACATATTTTTTTTGAGACATTAAAAATATACTCAAGGATGCAGTGATGCACCTTGTCCAGTAATTCAATTATCTTTTATTTATTTGTAGTAAAAGTATATAGAAAATAAGGTTAATATATATGTGTGGTGGAAAGAAGACAATTTTGTCTCTAATCGTGAAGACCAAGAATATGGTTACGTATCTAGGTTGAGACCAAATAAGAGTTCAACAATAAATTGCAAATAATTCATGGTCTGAAACTAATATATCCAAAAAAAATTTAAAAATTAGTATAAGTCATAAAAGGGAACGTTCTAGCATCATGGGACTCGAGGGATGCCTTATACCTTCCCTCGGTCAACAAAATTCCTTACTGAATTTTTGGTTCGCAAACCAAATTAAATAGTCATTTCCTTTTGGTTAGGGATTAAAACAAAACGGTAACTTGGAACACCATAACTCAATTTCATGTGGCGACTCTGAAAAAATAAAATAATACCTTAATCAATAATGTCACTTAAATTAGAAAAACTCTACCGCTTGCGCAAAAAAGGGGTGTGACATCTCTGGTGACTCTACTAGGGACTAACTAGAATTTGAGCTTTGTTATATTGACTTTTACTTGATTTTATTATTTTATTTTTATTGGTTCTATTTTTTTGATGGACTAATATGTTATTTGCAGCTCATTTATATATATATATATATATATTATATATATATATATATATATATATAATTATGTTAGGTCTTGGTTACCGCTAGTATGCTCCGCTCATTTACATAATTTGTATTTAACTTAGTGAGTCGCGAAACAAGAGTTGAGTCCACCATGTACAAGTATCCCTCTTTTACTTGACCAATAAATAGATCATTTTATGTGCTACATTAAAATTCATCTATTTCGATAGTCTTTAGAAGTTGACTAATTTTAGTGTTTATTAGTGTAGTAAAATTTTAATTTTTCCAAAAAAAAAACAGAAAACATAAAAATATTTCTTCTTTTAGTGTTATTATACTTACAAAATAAAAAAATAATGATTTTTCTCTATTCAACCAAAAATTATTTAAGTTTATTTTGTATCATTAATAAAAAAAATTAAAACATTTTATTTCTAAACAAGTGTTAATATATATAAAACATTAGTTAACCCGTTCAATCTGAACAAATTATGCTCACCGATTCTAACCTCAATCAGATACGTAGGAAAACCTTTCTCGGGTTCGGTGATTTATTAAAAAAAATGAGAGAAGTATTTATATTAAAAATAATTTTTCTTTACAATATTTCTTAACTACGCGGACCTGATTTTGCTTTGAAAAGATACGTAGATAGCTTATTTTGAGGTTTGGTCCAATCTAAAAAATTAAATAAGTCCTTATCACGAAAACTGGGGCAAAACGATTTTTTTTATTTTAGAAAAAATTTGACTTTGTTGGTACCGACATTCTTAGAAGTCTGGATAAGAAAAATAATAAAGTGTTAAACTATTTGAAGAGATGGACTAACTTTATTGTGACCTAGAAACTTCTTTTGGTATCTCTTGATACATTTATGTTATACTTGAGAAACTGTTTTGCTTAAAGTTAAGTTTAAAACAAAACTCGACCTCATTTGTTCCTATGCATTTTGTGGTGAGCTTCAGACATAAAAATTAGTGGAATGATTTTTAATCTATAACTTGACCTAAATATTGGTTAAAGTGAAATTGTGAGTAACATTTAACTTGGGAAATGATTGTAGGCTTCGTCTGATCCGATTGTGTCTTTCAAGTCTGCCAAATGACATGTTATCCATAAGACTCCTCTTTTGAGTCTGAAACATTTTTATTTGAATAACCACAACTTCACTTATATCAGTTTTAGTACATAAATGTATTATTTTATAGATCTCACCTGCATGTCCGCACTATCAGTTAGATACACAGCGTGAAGACCTAAGTTGGATATGAAAGTGAAAAGATCAAGTATGTGTAAGTTTAAGCATAAAGGACAAGAATATAAAAAAAATAAAGAAATAAAAATGATCTGGAAAAAAATTTCAAATAAACAAAGTTCAAATGCGGAAAATGAAAAAATATTGAGAGTTGTGCATATTTTATGGAGGAAATAATCACTTTACCCCAAATGAATGACCTACCTTCCTCCAAACCTACATTACAAGCCAACAAAAAGTCCTATTTGATCCTATTTTGTGTGTTCTCACATCAATGGATACTTACATTAGGGCCAAGCATGTGGTATCTCAATTTCATACATTGAATATTTCTGAGTGTGAGTGACTTTGATATAACACGTCTGAAGATAGAAACACTTCTAATGTGCGAAGTAGGACTTCATTTATTGCGAGGGCACTTGAGAGATGAAGATATGAATAATTTTATCCCTTTAAATAGGCAAGATGAACTCAGGTAAATACTTAAGTATGTTTGAGATACCATTTGAAATTATAGTGATTACTCAAAGTTGACCTCAAATTTGTCTATAAGTATTTGAAGATGACTCATAAATTATTGGTACTAACTAAAGTAATAACATTGTCATCGGTGAACTGATTCCTTTTTTAAAAGATTTCTTTTGTAGGAATAATCAAGAAAAGAAGAAAACTAATTTTTAGATTTTTATGAACTATGCTTGACTTGATTCTAGGTATACGAAATACGTAGGAAGTCTCACAATAAGGATCGGTCTCACAGAATAAAATTTTATATCCTTGAAGGAATGAAATTTGACAATTTTCATACAAAATAAAGTAAAAAGATCAAAAATAATAAACTAAAAAGATTGATGAAGTTTTTAAATTTCAAAAATTGGATCATATTTTTATCACTCTCATTTCTACGGAATATGTACTCTAGTGTATTCTAATCATAGAAATAAACCCTCAATTATATTTAATATCTTGGGAACCAACTCCCTAATTGCATTTTTTTTCTTTGGTACTAGTATTTCTCATTAATACTAATAGTATAAATAATATATTCCTGGTGCAAACTGGGGCATGAAAAGTGTTGTGGTTTTATTTGATGATTTTGTTAAAAAAGGACCATCCTAAACAATGGGAATCATATAAGCAGGACCATCTTAATAAATGGGAATTAGCGTAGCAAGATCCTCCTAAATAATGGGACGTAATACTAGAAGAACCCTCTCCATAATGGGATTAGTAGGACCCTCATGGATAATGAGACTAGAAGGACCCTCCTCATAATGGGAATAGAAGATGCCACCTAGATAATGAGATTAGCAGGACCCTCATGGATAATGGGAATAGCAGGACCCTCCTATATAATTGAATTAGCAGGACCCTCCTGGATAATGAGATTAGAAGGACCCCCCTATAATGAGATTAGCAGGACCCTTCTAGATAATGGAACTAGCAGGACCCACCTAGATAATGGGATTAGGAGGATCCTCCTTGATAATGTGAATAACAGGACCTACCTAGATAATGGGATTAGCAGGACCCTCCTAGATAATTATACTAGTAGAAGGAACCTCCTCATAATGGGATTAACAGGACCCTCCTGGATAATGGAACTAGCAAGACCCCCATTGATTAAGGGATGAGCAGGACTCTCTTGGATAATGGAACTAGCAGGACCCACCTAGATAATAGGATTAGCAGGACCTTCCTTGATAATGGGACTAGAAGGACCTTCCTCATAATGGGATAAGTAGGACTCTCCTGGATAATGGGACTAGAACGACCAACCTGGATAATGGGGTTAGCAGGATCCTCATGGATAATGGGACTAGAAGGACCCTCCTCATAATGGGATTAGCATGACCCTCCCTGATAATGAGACTAGTAGGATCCACCTAACTAATAGGATTCGAAGGACCCTCCTATAATTGGATTGATAGGACCCTCTTGGATAATGAGATTAGCTGGACCATTTTCATAATGGGATTAGCAGGATCATCTTGGATAATGGGATTTGGTTACTTTCTCCTAGTATAAATACTTCCTAGTCTGAGTTTATGTTTTATATTTACATTTGCTAATTACACACAAAAATTTCCTAGTGAAAACTGGGGAAATTTTTTTATTTATTTTTTGTTGGTGATGTTTGTCAGGTTTCTTCAAGTGAAACATGGATTTAAAATTCAAGAATAAAGTTTCAAGTCTTTTTCATAATGTTCAATCACATGATTTTAAGAATCAGTTTCTTTAATTCATATAGCACCATGATTTCCTCATATCTTTTACTAGTCAGCTTCCTATAAAGAAAATATGTAGTTATTCAATACCATTTTCAAATTGTCAGTCTGAAGAATTTCAAAAGCTCAATATAAGTGGCAAGTTAAGCTTTCAATTTAATTCAAGGTTAACATATTTACCCAAAAATCAAAGTTATATCTTAAAGTTAAGATTCAAGTGAAGACTCAAGAAAAGTTGCATAGATAGGAGCTCGTACATTTATTTTTCTTTTGACTATTATCTTTCAATTTTTATGTAAGATAAGAGACGTGATCTAGAGACGTGATGGAACCTCACTTAACTTCAAACTCATTACTTCATCTTCTTGAACTACGTATGACTTGATTCCCTTGTCACCCGAGATATTTAGGATGTTCAAAACAAGGACACAGTCACAGAAATTTTGGTCTTTTGAATAAGGGTTCGGTTTGAAACACAGACACAGTCACCTTGTCTATTTCATTGTTTGAAAACTCTTTGTGTTTCTAATCAAAGAGGGGAAAACTGTAGACACATAACTTTTGATCAAATTTAAATTTTATACGCTTTATCGAGCTTGAATATTTTGACTTTTATCTTATTTTTTATTAAGTTTATTTTTAAAGTCTTGAAAACAACAAATATAAAATTACTTTTTAAGGTAAAGTTTTATTTTATTTGTTTAAAAAATAAAAGAAAATTACAAAAAAATATGTTTTTTTAATTAACATCAATAATAGGCTAGTATTTCTCAATTAAAATTATCTATTCAATTATTTTTTTATTTTATATAATTATATAATATTTTTATTATTAAAATTATTATATTTATTATTAAAAAATAATATCTTAACCCCCACTTCTATCCCCATTTTCTACCACTTTCGAAAACCATCAACCCACTACCCCTATTTTCCTTCCCTCACAACCCACCGTAACACTATATATACACGCATAAAACAAAAAAAATATTTTCAGCAAAAACACATGGAAAAAAAGAGAAAGACAAGATTAGAATCACTCCCAATTCAGAAAATTTTCAACAATAAAGAAAAACCAAAAACGCACCAACACACAACAAAAGAAACAGAAAGGAAAAGAACGAAAAACACACTTCATATTCATATAAAAAAATGTGAGTGTTCTAGTTGAGGTTCCATATAGATTTTGTGGTATTCAACTTTTTTCTTTTCTTTTATAATCTATTGATGGAATTAGATGTAATTTTATGACAAGTTTTCTTATATTTAATTATATTTATTCATTTTATTTAAAATGATTAATTTGTTAGTTATTATATTCATATATTATGAATGTGGGTTGCATTGATTAATCATTTTTTGTTTATTTTTATTTATTATTTGTTATCTTTTTAATATAAACGGACCGTGTCATTATTCTTCTCTTGATTTAAATAGTAATGATGAAGTGCATTTATTAGACTAAAAATAAATAAATAAATAAATTATTATTGTTTTATTCTAACAAACAAAAACTGAGATTTATTTTTAACTATGTGTTATTGTTTGTTTGAGTGGAACATATTTACTGAATGTTGAAATTAATTATAAGAGAGTAAACAAAATATTGAAATACAAAATAAAAAGATATGAATATGATAAAAAAAAGTTATCCAATATTTTGAGTATTTTTTTTTCTTTAGAAAGACTATGTATTTTCTTTAACTTTACACAAACATGTATCAAAATAAAAAATATTTATTTTTGATTAAAAATGTGGTTACATATTTTTTTGAGACATTAAAAATATACTCAAGGATGTAGTGACACACCTTGTCTAGTAATTCAATTAAAGTTTATTTATTTAAATTAAAGATATATAGAAAATAAGGTTAATATAAAGTGTGGTGAAAAGAAGACAATTATGTCTCTAATCGTGAAAACAATGAATACAGTTACATATCTAGGTCGATACGAAATAAAGTTCATCAATAAAATTGCGAAAAATTCATTGTTTGCAGAAATATTTTTAAAGTATAAGTCAATAAAAGCAACCGTGCTAGAACCACGAGACTCGTGAGATGCCAAATACCTTCCACTCGGTCAAAAGAATTTCTTACCAGAATTTTGTGTCCGCATACCAAAATAAAGAGTCATTTTATTTTGGTTCGGGAATAAAACAAAAAGGTGACTTGGAACACCATAACACAATTCCAAGTGGTGACTCTGAAAAAAAATTAAAATAATCCCTTAACCAATAACATCACTTAAATTGAAAAAACCCTACCGCTTGCGCGAAAAAGGGGTGTGACATTGACCGTTGAAATTTGGGCAATCTCTCACCTTGTAGCAACTCATGCCACAACAAAAGCAATCGTTCGTCCCAACAAGAAAATCACATGTAATGCTTCTTGCCACAACTTCCACAAGTTGTCTTCTTTGTTGGTGAACTAGTACGCCTTCCTTTTGGAGACTTAGGATTAGACACCCTATCATAACGAGTCTTAGGGAACTTTGAAGGAACTTGATTAAAGAAGCTCTTCTTGAACCTAGGCTTGTCTTGGATATCAAACCTATCATTTGAAGAACAACCACCAAAAGACCTTTCCCTCTGGGCAATCCATACTTTTTCTCTAACCCTTGTCTCTTAATTTTATTGATCATGAATCATAAGATGAGAAATGTTCATATTATCATGTAACATAGCCGAACGAAGCGACACATTTCATCCATAGGGTAAAGTACACTCATACCCCATGACGAAGGTTGATGAATTCTTCCACTTTGGTTTCCCTCTTCTTTCTAGGAAATAACCGATCAAGAAAAGAATTATTTAAAATCTCCCATGTCACTCTCTACCACTTAAAGAACTATTCTATGTCCATTGGACGTACCAAGTTTGGGCCACATCTTTGAATTGGTAAGTAGCTAGCTCAGCTTTCTCACTAGTAGTAAGCCATATAGAATGTAGAATCTTCTAGGTTTCATCGATGAACTATTGGGGGCTTCCTCTACATTAGATCCATAGAAAGTAGGGGAATTCATACTCCTGAAATCTCCCAAACGGGAGGCCATGGTGATAACATGTTGGTTTTCTTGGGGTACCACCTCGCAATTATGCTTGTACCGTCATGACTTATTCTTGAGTGGACGGGTTGTGCTTGTATTGTAATGGCTTGGGACATTTGGAGAAAGGCTTCCCTCATGTCACCATCCTTCAAAGGTGGAGGATTTACCAGAGCTTGGTTATCATTAGAAACTTCCTCAAGATGAGGGACTTGATTTCCACGGGGAGGAACTTCCACATTTCCTATCTCATCATCAAGTATTCGAGTGGTTGTTCTTCGAGAACTCATTTTGTATAAAAAAAAATTAAGAATTATATGCTAAGGTCACATAGAGTCAAGAATCTAGAGGCATGATATTGGATTCAAAGAAAATGAGAGTGTCCTAAGAATCATATAGTTTCCTATTCATAAATATGGCGCGATTTACAATTATGATTATGAATTTACATAGACGTGGTTGAGTGCAACATCAAATCTAAAGATATTCAACCTCATGCTCTGATACCAAGTTTCTCACATCAAGGGAGAACCCTCCAAGACGTAACCTGTGTCATCATCCTCCGAGAGGACGACGACTAGAATCTTAGTTTACATCTTTACATTAATAGGTAAAAATATAAAAAATTTAAAACATTTCTTCTATCTATTATTATGTTTACATAGACCTCTCACATACATATAATGTCATAACCGCGTAGCATCCCCAAGAAGTAACATGGCTACTTTACCTCTTGGAGGTGTTAAACAAACCCATTGTCATCATTCATCGCATTGTCATTTGTAAATATCGTCATACATAGTTTGAGACTCTAAGTCTCTTTCCCATATGAAACTCAACATCAATAGTACATTAGGTAAATGACCGTTACAACTTAAATCATAAGTACATATTTATAAGACTTCACAGTAAACCATAAGTAGGAGATCCTTTGACTTAAGGATTCGTTTCCTTCAGCTTGGGAATCAAATATCAATCTCCTCATCATGTAAAGACATATTTTAAGAATCCATAACCTACACATTGTGTTAAAAGGTAGAGAACAATTGAGTTAGTACAAGAATGCTCTGAGTATGGCAAACATGCAAAAACATGCATTTAAAAGAGACATTTTACTTGAAATCACTCATCTTGCATGTTTGTGAAAATCATCATAAAACCTTTATACATTAAGAATTGTATCATTTCTATACTTCATATAAGAATATTTCATGGTCAAATATAATATAAAATCATACAATGCATTTAAGGCAATTTAGGACCATTTTATAGTAAGCACTTTCACATTATAGTAAGCTATATTCTATTTACAATGAATCCTTTTCTTCTTAATTCCTTAACTTTCCATGTAACCCTTTAGCGATACTTGGTGAAATGCATCACCTTAAGGTCACAAGGAAAATCATACATCCAATTTAAATAAGACTACATATACCATCATAGAAGTATAGTACCTCATAGACACTTTTCAGCCAAATCACTAATGACATTACAATGAATCATATTTTACTTGCACATACATAAACTTTACTTCACATAGAACATTATAAGACGTTATTCACAATCCCAATTTAAGCTTGCAAGTGCAATGTACATGCGAATTCCCATTACCTCACACATACTTAGTAAACCTATCACGAGACCATATGCCTTAACACTTCATACATAAACATAACCAACATAGACAACTTCATTCTTATAAAGCAAGACCTTCATCATAAAGTCATTCAGACAAACATTATGCATATAAGAACAATACCACATTATATACACTTATACCATGCATTTCTTCAAAACATGTAGACAATATTACAATGCCACGAAAAAGGAACATAAACATAGTCATACACCTTAGAACACATTCCTTGAACTTCCTAAGGAGCTACTTGTGCAATTTACAGGTAAGTTCATTACTCTCACCTATCCTAAAAAACTTACCTTATCTCATCCTAGTTAGAGTCCTAGTCATTTGCTTCCATTTTCCATTTTACTTTATTGATACTATTGCCTTAACCGAAACTATGACCATGAGTGCTAACATTAAATTTATTGTTGTAGAACCTTACATCAATGGAAGGTGTTTTTACCTAGCCAAGGTACAATATTAACACATACTAGCATACGAAGTGAATTCATTTGCTAGATCAAATGTCGCATTGGATACTAATCTCATATTTATTAGCATTGGAGATATATAAAACCTTCCACATGGTTATTAGCATTGGAGACTCATCCTCATGGGAAACAATGTGTGAATCTTCCTCAAGAAAAGTCAACACCTCATGTTGAACTATAGGTGAACTTTCGTTCAAGGGAAGTCAACACCTAATGAGAACCAACGGTGAATCTTCCTCCTAGGGAAGCAAACACCTATCATTGTAAAGTTCACTCGACGCTAATCTAAATTCCCTTTATTGAAAAGCCTTTATTACATTTCTTTATAAAACATAGGCATATGATATTGACTCTTTATATTCTGAACTCTTAGAATATTAAAACACCTATCCAGTTTAGGGTACTTTTGAGAAACACCATTCAAGGTCCGCTCTATCGACTAGATATTCATTCATGTTTGTATATACATGTGAGTAACCATTTCACATAACATATTTAGCCACACATGTTTATGACATACTCATGCATTCATATTCATGTACATAGTAAGCCAAACCTAGCAACTATCCTATCAAGGCACGCATGTGCAGTGCATAGGCAAGGTCCAATACCCTTTGCCATACCAATACACCTATCAAGTCATCCTAGTTAATGGAATACGCAACATGTTTCACGTACATATACCTTACTATACATGCATAATGTTTGAGTCTGTCTGTATATTGGTCAGCATTATCACTTAATGGCTATCAACAACAAATTGAGGTAGCCAACTTCATAGAACCACAATGCAAAACCAAGCATAGACAACATGAAACAATTTAGCATAGGAGACAAGCTAACTTCACATTACATTCAAGACTCCTAACCTTCGCTATTCACACATTTACAGAGGGGTAAGTAGGTAAGGAACATCAACAATCACAAATAATCAATTGAAACACCTAAGCCTATCCGTAACATAGTTACACACATGCATACACAATATTCATACAACCTATATCACAACTAGCTTACGAAACTGGGCATGAGCTTTACATTTGGATGATAATCACCAACACATATTAATATAATTTTCCTTCAAGGTCATTATCAAATCACACATATATTTTCAATAAAGTAAGCACCACTACTTTAAGTGGACCATACTACACAATGCCATAGAAGAATTCATCAACTAACAATTCTATAGAAAGTAGAAAGGAAGAGACATTCTTTCCATTTCATTAATATTTGATCATCATTGATCAAAGTATCTTTTTCCTCAATAATTAATATAAAGGGAAATAGATAACTGTACTTTAACTATAAAGGAAACCATGTACAAAAATCACTACAAGATCATGCTACAACATAGTACAATATATTAACAATATACTAGAAAGTAGAGGGACATAGATCACTTATTAATATTCTTTAATTTAATCAATACATAAAATCCATCGATGTTACCAATCTAGAGAAGTAGCTAAAGATATAATAACCAAGTCTAAAAAATGCTCCATCCACCCCAAAATTTAGATCACATCATGTACATAGCATTATTCATGTTTAGGCTAAAAGAATGTAAATCAATCTTACTAAGACTGCCATACTTTGATAATAAATGATTCATACCCAAAATTCATCAATAATATATATATAAGGCACTAGCTACAATTCTTTACATAAACGAATCCTTCAATCATCCACTAATCAAAATTACAATGAAGGACATGCATTAACATTCAATAGGAAGTAGGGATCAATTCTTTATGCATCAATCCTCATTGGACTACACAAAATTCATATCATACATACTAGGTGGTATATAAGCAATTCAACGTGCTAGAATCGTAATTCAATCAATACAAAGTCATGATCACAATGCCTATATATAGGCTAAAACGAGAATTGAAGGTGACATGGGTCAACCATGAAATTGGATTGAAATCCACGTTAAATCAATACATTATCATAAATCATCATGAGAAAGACTTCCAAATTTGTTTTGAGAAATAGCCCATGGCTAGATTTAAGAAGAATAGATTTGATCATATTTTCTCTTTGAAAACTTTGAGATTAACTATCTAGATGGAAGGTGTCACACTAGAGATGTCACGACCCAATTCGGGGACGCGACTGGCACCCACATTTACCCTCCTATGTGAGCGGACCAACCCATTTAACCTTTAACATTCTAATATAATATCAAGTAAGGAAATGCGGAAGACTTAAACTCATTAATAAAACAATTCAAAACTATTATTAATATCCCCAAAATCTGGAAGTCATCATCACAAGAACATCTATCTCAAATTACTAAACTAAGAATGCCTAAGAACTAAAAATACATAAAAGCTAGTCCATGCCGGAAGTTCAAGGCATCAAGACTTGAAGAAGAAGACCCAGTCCAAGCTAGACACATTACCTCACCCTGAATTTCCGATGGAGTGAAGACGGGCTAGATCTACTGTTGAGTTGAAGTTGACGGAACGTTTGCTGCATTACACAAATAACAAAGAAGAAAACATAAAAGTAGGGGGTCAGTACAACCACACGTACTGAGTAGATATCATCGGCTAACTCCAAAATAGGGAAAAACATATATCAATAATAATGTATATCAACTATAAACTCAACATGTAGCAACAACAAGTATTATAATCGTCAATAAATACCATCAATTCATCCATGAGGCTCAAGCCTCAAAAACCATACTCATTTGGGGATTAAGTTCATTATGTTGAGTATATGTTATCATCTTTAAAGATTCATTATCTTTCTTCCTCTTGTGTCGGTACGTGACACTCCGATCCCCTACCACTATGTGTCGGTACGTGACACTCCGATCCCCTATATGTGTCGGAACGTGACACTCCGATCCCCTATATGTGTCGGAACGTGACACTCCGATCCCCTATATGTGTCGGTACATGACACTCTGATACCCTATATCTACGTGTCAGTTCGTGACACCCGTCCCACTAATACTATGTGTCGGAACGTGACACTCCGATCCACTAATACTATGTGTCGGAACGTGACACTCCGATCCACTAATACTATATGTCGGAACGTGACACTCCGATCCACTAATAATATGTGTCGGAACGTGACACTCCGATCCACTAACCTCATTCTATCCGTTCATCAAGCCTTCTCTATACCAAGGCATCATTAATCTCATCACTTTAATTCATCAAGCCTTCTTTTATACCAAGGCATCATCATTGATAACATAGATTAAAGTTTCTTTCAAGATTTGGGATTAGATAGTTTTCATCATGCTTGTCTTATCAAAATCACATAATCATATTCATGCAAGCATACAATTAAGCATATAGCAGGGTTTACAACACAATCAATACATATCATTCACTATTAAGAGTTCACTACGAATATCGTAAAAATAACATAACCTACCTCCACCGAAAAATGGAGATCAACAAGAAATCTCCCAAGCTTTGTTATCCTTTTTCCCTTGTTCGACTCTCTCTCTCAATCGATCAATCTCCTCTCTCTTTTCTTTTGTGTTGTTTTTATTCCAACCCTCTTTTCTTACCCTAATTATCATATAATTAAGAATAAAAGAGGACAATAAAACCCCCTAATTAACTTAAGGTTACCTCTTTTAACCCCTAAGTAAATTAGACTATTAATGTTAACCCTAAATCTTATAATTAAGGAAAGAATAGTCAAAAACGACCCTTAAAACGTGTGGAGAAATCCTATTCTGACTGGGATCTGCGTGACCTTGTGACGGGCCGTCGTGCCCTGCGACGGTCCGTCACGGTGGTCGTCGCCACCTCCCCAAATTCCTGGTGGGCTGTGAAGGCCCGTCACCCCTGTGACGGTCCGTACTGCACCTCCGTCCGACGGTCTGAAACTCGTTTCTTAAACAAATTCTCAAAAGTTGAAGTGTTTTGCAACGGAAGCTCACGACGGTTCGTCGTGGATGTGACGGCACGTCCTGCAGGTCGTCACAATTTACAGAGAGTCGATTTTCAGTACCCAATTTCAGAATTCTAAGTATGCTGACACGCTGCACCCCGACGGGCGTCATGCCTGTGACGGTCCGTCGCAGTGCCCGTAGTCTTGGCCAGTTTTTTCCAGAATTAAAAATCTGCTGCTCAAAACGACTAAACAGGTCGTTTACAATAGATACCAATTTACCCATCGTTCGTCCCCGAACGATCAAAAGAAGAAAAACAGTGGCAAAAAGGAGTACCTGAATCTGTAAACAAATTGTGGGTATTTTTCTTGTATATTCGCCTCCTTCTCCCAAGTAGCCTCTTCAACCGGTCGATTCTTCCATTGAACTTTGATGGATGCAATCTCTCTCGACCTCAACTTTCGAACTTCTCTATCTAATATAGCAACCGGTTCCTCTTAATAAGTCAAGTTCTCATCCAACAACACTGAGAGTCCCAACGGATGATGTAGTTTCCATCTCCATGGTATCTTTCAACATGGACACATGAAATACCGGATGCACTCCGGACAGCCCTGGGGGCAAGGCTAATTCATACGCCACCTCCCCTATTCGCTTTAGTACCTCAAATGGTCCAATATACCTTGGACTTAGCTTACCTCTTTTGCAAACCGCATCACCCCTTCATGGGGTGAAACCTTCAACAAGACTTGTTCACCCTCCATGAACTCCAAGTCTCTAACCTTTCGGTCTGCATACTCCTTTTGTCTACTTTGCGCCGCCAGAAGCTTTTCTTGAATAGATCTTTCACCTTCTCCAGAGAATCTCTCAACAGATCAGTCCCCCAAGGTCTAACTTCGAGGCATTCAAACCAACCAATGGGAGATCTACACCTCCTCCCATACAATGCTTCAAATGGAGCCATGTCAATACTGGAGTGATAGCTATTATTGTATGAAAACTCTGCCAAAGGGTAAAAAGCTATCCCAATGGCCACCAAAACTCTATCACACATGCACGAAGCATATCCTCAAACACTTGAATCGTTCGCTCAGACTGCCATCGGTCTGAGGGTGAAATGGGTGCTAAGGTCCAACTAGTACCCAATCGGCATGTAATGTCCTCCAAAACTTAGAAGTAAACTGCGTACCTCTATCTGATATGATGGAGAGTGGAACTCCATGCAACCGAACGATCTCTGAGATGTAGATTTTGGCTAACTTCTCTGCATTGTAGGTCACCTTGACTGACAGGAATGAAGTGAGCAGACTTAGTTAACCTATCAACAATCACCCAAATCGAGTCATACTTAACCAATGTCTTGGGAAGACCAACCACGAAGTCCATCGCGATTCTCTCCACTTCCATTAAGGATGGGCATTCTCTGAAGAGTGTTCCTCCGGGCCTCTGGTGTTCATACTTACTTGTTGACAATTTGGACACTTGGCAATAAAGTCAACAATATCACGCTTCATTCTACTCCACCCAAGTGTTGCTTTAGGTCGCGATACATCTTGGTTGCACCCGGATGTATAGAACACTTTGAACTATGAGCCTCTGCCAGAATAGTGTTGATCAAATCATCAACTCGGGGTACACATACCCTTCCCTTGATTCTCAAAACACCTCCTCATCGATTGTCGCTTCCTTAGCCTCTCCTCGTAACACTTTATCTCGGATTCGCTTAGCTTCTATCATCAAACTGTTTCCCCTTAATCTGATCAAGAAAAGAAGATTTTGCCTCTTACACAAGCTAACAATCCTCCCTTCTCATTTATTTCTAACCTCATAAGGTCATTAGCCAGAATCTGCACCTCTCTAGCCAATGGGCGTCTAGAAGCTTGCAAATGAGCTAGACTTCCAATGCTTCCGGCCTTTCTACTTAGAGCATCCGCTACAACATTAGCCTTCCCCGGAGGATACAAGATAGTGATGTCGTAGTCCTTCAGTAGTTCCATCCATCTCCTCTGTCTCAAGTTCAAGTCTTTCTGAGTGAAGACATACTGTAGGCTACGATGGTCCGTATAGGACCTCAACACTTAACCCCATACAAATAGTGCTCCATTGCATTAGTGCAAATACTACCGCGGCCAACTCCAAATCATGGGTCGGGGGTAGTTACGTTCATGCACCTTAATTTCCTCGAAGCATAAGCAATCACATTTTTCTCTTGCATTAGGCACTGCACCCAACCCAGATAGGATGCTCACATGTAAACAATGAGTTTTACCCTCTACTGGCAATGTAAGAATTGGTGCGGTAGTCAACAAAGTCTTAAGCTTTGAAAGCTTTCCTTCACATTCATCTGACCATACAAATGGAACATTCTGCTTAGTCAAGTCGTCAATGGGAAGCGATAGAAGAGAATCCTTGACAAATCGGCGGTAGTAGCTAGCTAACCAACAAAGCTCTTATTTCTGACACATTAGTGGGTCTTACCCAATTCTTCACTGTCTCAATCTTAGATGGATCCACCATTACTGCATCCTTAGAAGAAACCACGTTGCCCCAAGAAGGACACTGCATCTAGCAAAACTCACACTTAGAGAACTTGGCTTTGGCTTAAAGCTTTTCTCCTTCAACGTTTCCAATACCATTCTCAATGCTCCTCATGTTCCTCCCTACTTTTAGAATATACCAGTATATCATCTATAAATACGATCACAAAGAGATCCAAATACGGCTTAAATATCCCATTCATCAAGCTCATGAAAGCAGCGGGGGGCATTTGTAAGACCAAAGGACATCACTACAAATTCATAATGCCCATACCTAGTTCGGAAAGCAGTCTTGGGTACATCCGTTGCCCGTATTTTCAATGATGATAACCGGATCTCAAGTCAATTCTTAGAGAAGACACAAGCACCTTGTAACTGATCGAACAAGTCATCAATGCGAGGAAGAGGTATTTGTTCTTAATAGTTACCTTGTTCAACTGCCGGTAATCTATGCACATTCGGAAAACTCCCATCCTTCTTCTTCACAAACAAGACCGGAGCACCCCAAAGAGATTGCACTTGGTCTAATGAAGCCTTTGCTCAACAACTCTTGATGTTGTGCCCTTTAACTCTCTTAACTCTGCGGGAGCCATTCTATAAGGGGGTATAGAAATGGGGCGTGTGCCCGGTTCAAGATCGATACAGAAGTCAATATCCCTATCTGGTGG
>JAKWJD010000419.1:0-23911 GCA_027705065.1 Solanum peruvianum | reverse complement strand
TGTTTATGGAGAAGTATATACCCTGTACTTTGAGGGATAGGAGGAGAGATGAGTTTCTAAGCCTAGAGCAAGGCAGGATGTCTGTTACAGCTTATGAGGCTAGGTTTCGTGCACTATCCAGATATCACCCAGCTTTGTTTCAGTCCACAAGAGCGGATTCGCCGTTTTGTGAAGGGGTTGAGGTCAGAGTTGCGGATTTCATTTAGCACAGGTAGCGGCTACAGCGAAATCCTTTCGGGAAGTGGTAGACTTCGTGATAGAGGTGGAAGGAGTGAAGCCAGATGACTTCACCATGGCATCGACATCAAAAAGGTTTTGAAAGGGAGGTGAGTTTAATGGTTCTTACTCCAGAGGGCAGGGTTCAGGAGGTTACCCAGCCTGACCTATTAAGTCTTCAGTGCAGACGGTAGTTGGGAGACCACCGCAGACCGGTCAACATTTCTCTGAGTTTGGTGGTTATCCCCAGACTTTGTCATTCTCACAGAGGCCGATGCTTGAATCCAAAGAATGTTATGGATGTGCATAGACTATAGACAACTGAATGAGGTAACTATTAAGAACAAGTATCCTCTTCCTCGCATCGATGATTTGTTCGATCAGTTACAAGGTGCTTGTACCTTCTCAAAAATCGATCTGAGATCTGGTTATCATCAATTGAAAATACGGGCAACGGATGTGCCCAAGACTGCTTTTCGGACCAGATCTGGGCATTATGAGTTCTTAGTAATGTCTTTTGGGCTTAGGAATAACCCTGCCACTTTCATGAGCTTGATGAATGGGATTTTTAAGTCATATCTGGATCTCTTTGTCATCATATTCATTGATGATATATTGGTACACTCAAAGAGCAAGAAAGAACATGAGGAGCACTTGAGAATTGTATTGGAAATGTTGAGGGAGAAAAAGCTTTATGCCAAGTTCTCCAAGTATGAGTTTTGGCTAGACTCAGTGTCCTTCTTGGGACACGTGGTTTCTAAGGATGGAGTGATGGTGGATCCTTTCTAAGATTGAGACAGTGAAGAATTGGGTAACACCTACTAATGTGTCAGAAATAAGGAGCTTTATTGGTTTAGCCAGCTACTACCGTCGATTTGTCAAGGGATTCTCATTCTATTGCTTCCCAATTGAAGAACTTGACTAAGCAGAATGTTCCATTTGTATGGTCGGATGAATGTGAGGAAAGCTTTCAGAAACTCAAGACCTTGCTGACTACTGCACCTATCCTTACCTTGCCAGTAGAGGATAAGAACTTCATTGTTTATTGTGATGCATCCTATTCTGGTTTGGGCGCAGTGCTAATGCAAGAGAAGAATGTAATTGCTTATGCTTCGAGGCAATTAAAGGTGCATGAACGTAACTATCCGACCCATGATTTGGAGTTGGCTGCGGTAGTGTTTGCATTAAAGCAATGGAGACACTATCTATATGGGGTTAAGTGTGAAGTCTATATGGATCATCGTAGTCTACAGTATGTCTTTACTTAGAGGTATTTGAATTTGAGACAGAGGAGGTGGATGGAACTGCTGAAGGACTACGATGTTACCATCTTGTATCACCCAGGAAAGGCTAATGTTGTGGCAGATGCCTTAAGTAGAAAGGCAGGAAGCATGGGAAGTCTAGCTCACTTGCAAGTTTCTAGACGTCCATTGGCTAGAGAGGTTCAGACTCTGGCTAACGACTTTATGAGGTTAGAGGTAACTGAGAAGGGAGGATTGTTGGCTTGTATCGAGGCAAGATCTTCCTTTCTTGACAAGATTAAGGGAAATCAGTTTACTGATGAGAAATTGATCCGGATCCGAGATAAAGTGTTGCGAGAAGAGGCTAAAGAAGCAACAATCGATGAGGAAGGTGTTTTGAGGATTAAGGGAAGGGTATGTGTACCCCGCGTCGATGATTTGATCAACACTATTCTTACAGAGGCTCATAGCTCAAGGTATTCTATACATCCGGGTGCAACCAAGATGTATCGTGACTTAAAGCAACATTTTTGGTGGAGTAGAATGAAGCGTGACATTGTGGAGTTTGTTGCAAAATGCCCAAATTGTCAACAAGTAAAGTATGAACACCAGAGGCTTGGAGGAACACTTCAGAGAATGCCCATTCCAGAATGGAAGTGGGAGAGAATCGCAATGGACTTCGTGGTTGGTCTTCCAAAGACAATGGGTAAGTATGACTCTATTTGGGTGATTGTTGATAGGTTAACTAAGTCTGCTCATTTCATTCCGGTCAAGGTGACTTACAATGCAGAGAAGTTAGCCAAACGGTACATCTCAGAAATTGTTCGATATGGGGTCCCACTTTCCATTATATCAGATAGATATACGTAGTTTACTTCTAAGTTTTGGAAAACTTTGCACGCTGAATTAGGTACTAGGTTGGATCTTAGTACCGCATTTCACCCTCAGACCGATGGTCAGTCTGAGCGAACGATTCAAGTGTTGGAGGATATGCTTCGTGCATGTGTGATAGAATTTGGTGGTCATTGGGATAACTTCTTACCCTTAGCAGAATTCTTATACAATAATAACTATCACTCAAGCATTGGTATGGCCCCATTTGAGGCACTGTATGGGAGGAGATGTAGGTCTCCCATTGGTTGGTTTGATGCATTTGAGGTTAGACCTTGGGGTACTGACCTTTTGAGGGAATCGTTAGATAAAGTGAAATGCATTCAATAAAAGCTTCTAGCGGCTCAAAGTAGGCAAAAAGAATATGCAGATCGAAATGTTAGAGACTTGGAGTTTATGGAGGGTGAGCAAGTCTTGCTGAAGGTTTCGCCCAGGAAAGGGGTGATGCGGTTTGGTAAAAGAGGTAAGCTAAGCCCAAGGTATATTGGACCATTTGAAGTACTTAAGCAAGTAGGGTAGGTGGCTTATGAATTAGCCTTGCCTCCAGGGCTGTCAGGAGTGAATCCGGTATTTCATGTGTCTATGTTGAAAAGATACCATGGGGATGGAAACTACATCATTCGTTGGGATTCAGTTCTGCTGGATGAGAATTTGTCTTATGAGGAGGAGACTGTTGCTATTTTAGATAGAGAAGTCCGCAAGCTGAGGTCAAGGGAGATTGCATCCATCAAAGTTCAATGGAAGAATCAACCAGTTGAGAAATCCACTTGGGAGAAGGAGGCTGATATGCAAGAAAGATATCCACATCTCTTTACAGATTCAGGTACTCTTTCCCGCCCTTGTTTTTCTTCCTGTGATCGTTCGAGGACGAACGATGGGTAAATTGGTATCTATTATAACAACCTGTTTAGTCATTTTGAGCAGCAGATTTTATTTCTGGAAAAACTGGCTGAGTCGACGGATCCCACGACAGACCGTCATGGGCAATATGGACCGTCGAGGGGGTCTCGTTCCAAAACACTTAGAATTCTGAAATTTGGGTACTGAAATCGACTCTCTGAACATCGTAATGAAGTGGCAGGACTGACCGTCACAGGCGTGATGGGCCGTCACAGACCCTTAGTAAAAATTTAGTCTCTGAACTCTGTGACGGAAGCAGCAGGACGGACAGAGAGAGAAAGAGGAGAACGCACGAACGAGAAAGCGGAGAAACGAAGAGGAAAGCAAAGCATTGGAAAAGTAGATTGCTTGAATAAAATTCTTCGGTGGAGGTAGGTTATGGTTTATGCTATTCGTAGTAAACTCTTAATAGCGAATGATATGTATTGGGTAGTATCGTAAACCCTTCTATATGCTTAATTGTATGCTTGCATGAATGTGATTATATAATTGTGATAAAATAAGCATGATGAGGCTATTGAATCCTAAATCTTGAAAAACCCTAATCTACTTTGTTAATGATGATGCCTTTGTATAAAAGAAGGCTTGATGAACGAAAGTAGTGAGATTAGGGGATCGGGTGTCACGTTCCGACACCAGGATAGTATATGAGGATCGGTGTGTCACGTTCCGACACCAGGATAGTATATGGATTGGAGTGTCACGTTCCAACACTAGGATAGTATATGGATCGGGTGTCACGTTCCGGCACCAGGATAGAATAGGATCGGGTGTCACGTTCCGGCACCAGGATAGAATATGGATCGGGTGTCACGTTCCGGCACCAGGATAGAATATGGATCGGAGTGTCACGTTCCGACACCAGGATAGTATATGGATCGGGTGTCACGTTTCGGCACCAGGATAGAATATGGATCGGGTGTCACGTTCCGGCACCAGGATAGAATATGGATCGGAGTGTCACGTTCTGACACTAGGATAGTATATGGATCGGGTGTCACGTTCCGACACCAGGATAGAATATGAGGATCGGAGTGTCACGTTCCGACACCAAAATAGTATATGGAGCGGAGTGTCACGTACCGGCACAAGAGGAATAAAGATAATGAATCTTGAAATATGTAAATATACTCAATTTAATGAACCTAATCTCCAAATGAGTATGGTATTGAGGCTTGAGTCCTCATGGGTGTACTTGGCGTACTTATTAATGATTATAGTACTTGTTGTTGCTACCTGTTGAGTATTGTAGTTGATTTATGATATTATCTGATATATACTATTTTCTATTTTGAGTTGGCCGATGATACCTACTCAGTACTTGTGTTTTGTACTGACCCCTACTTGTATGTTTCTTTCTTTGTTATTTGTGGAGAGCAGCAAATGTACCATCGTCTTCAACTCAACCGCAACTCTAGCCAGTCTTCATTACACCGGATTTCAGGGTGAGCTAATGCTTCTAGCTTGGACTGGATCTTCTTCCTCATGTCTTGATGCCTTGAAGTTCCGGCATGGACTAGCTTTTTATTTATTCTAGCTTTTCTAGACACTCTTAGATTTAGTAATTTGAGGATAGATGTTCTTGTGATGATGACTTCCAGATTTTGGGGATAATGATTTATAAATTTTAGAAGTTATTGATTGATTTCGTTAATGAGTTTTAAGTCTTCCGCATTGTATTTTGTTCATTATGTTTGAAATGATGGGGTTTAGATTGATTGGTTCGCTCACATAGGAGGGTAAGTGTGGGTGCACTCGCGGCTCAATTTGGGTCGTGACAATATTAAACTTGTATTAATTATGTATGAAGTTTTTTTTTGTTGAAATTAAAATATATGTTTCTGTTTGGCATATGATGGTAAATGTTGATATAATTCTGTATGAATTTTGTATGAAAACTGAATATTTTTTTATTTAGTTATTTTTTTTGTTTAGTTTATTATTTTTGTGATGATGAAAGCTATATATGTTTTTTTTTAGTAACTTTTTTTGTTATTTGTGGATATGTGTAATATTAATGGAATTGTTGGTGAAAAATAGTATAAAATTGATCGAAATACGAAATGCTAGTTTGTTTGTCTGTTTCTGATTTGTAATGCAATGTTTGTATTTTTTTTACATTTATAGTATGAAATTGTCACGACCCAAAACCGAGCCGCGACTGGCACCCACATTTTACCCTCCTATGTGAGCGAACCAACCAATCTAAACCTTAACATTTCAATGTATATCAACAGAAAATAATGCGGAACACTTAAACTCATTAATAAAAACCAATCCAATAACTATTAATATTCAACATCGATTATTCCCAAAATCTGGAAGTCATCACCACAAGAACATCTTTAATCAAAAGACTAAACTTAGAGTATTCTAAAAGCTAAAACAAGTAAAAGCTAGTCCATGCCGAAAGCTCAAGGCATCAAGACTTGAAGAAGAAGATCCAGTCCAAGCTAGAAGCATTAGCTCACCCTGAATTTCCAATGTAGTAAAGACTGGCTTGAATTACTGTTGAGTCGAAGATGACGGCACGTTTGCTGCACTCCACATAACAAGAAGAAAACATAAAAGTAGGGGTCAGTACAAAACACGGGTACTGAGTAGATATCATCGGCCAACTCAAAATAGAAAACAGTATATATCAAGTAATATCATAAAATCAACTATGATACTAAAACTGTAGCAACAAGTACTATATCATTAACAATTACCGTTAAGATCACACACGAGGACTCAAGCCTCAATAGCATACTCATTTGGGAATTGGGTTCATTAGATTGAGTATATTTACCATCTTTCAAGATTCATTATCTTTCTTCCTCTTGTGTCGGTACGTGACACTCCGATCCATATTCTACCCTGGTGCCGGAACGTGGCACTCCGATCCTCATATACTATCCTGGTATCGGAACGTGGCACCCGATCCATATACTATCCTGGTGTCGGAACGTGACACTCCGATCCTCATTCTATCCTGGTACCGGAACGTGGCACCCGATCCATATACTATCCTGGTGTCGGAACGTGACACTCCGATCCTCATTCTATCCTGGTACTGGAACGTGGCACCCGATCCTCTATTTCTATCCTAGTACCGGAATGTGGCAACCCGATCCCCTAATATCATTCAAGCCTTCTTTCATACTAAGGCATCATCAATCTCATTATATAATTTATCAAGCCTTCTTTATACTAAGGCATCATCAATCTCATTATATAATTTATCAAGCCTTCTTTACACTAAGGCATCATCATTAACAAGTGAATTAGGGTTTCTTTCAAGATTTAGGATTCGATAGCTTCATCATGCTTATTTTATCACAATTTCATAATCACAATCATGCAAGCATACAATTAAGCATATAGCATGGTTTACAATACTATCAAACATATCATTCATTATTAAGAGTTCACTACGAAATCGTAAAAACCATAACCTACCTCCACGAAGATTCGTGATCAAGCAACGAAGATTCCCAAAGCTGTGTTTTTCCTCCCTCTCTATCGTTCTTTCCCTCTATTTGTTCTTTCTCTTTTCTTTATTCAAACCCTCTTTCTTTTACCCTAATTAACATATAATTAAGTGTAAAAGATGACAATAATACCCCACACTAATTAACTCAAAGTTACCTCTTTTATCCCCCAAGAAATTGAGTTATAATATAAAACCACGAAATGTATAATTATAGCAGGGATAGTCCAAAACGCCCCTTTAAAACTTAACCAGAAATCCGACTCCGACTGGGATTACGCAACCTGTGACGGCCGTCGTGCCTGCGACGGTCCGTCACACAGGTTCGTCATGGACTCAATTTTCTTAGAGAGTCTGTGACGGCCCGTCGTGACTACGACGGTCCGTCCTACACTTCCGTCACGAAGTTCAGATAGTCGATTTTCAGTACCCAATTTCAGAATTTCTAAGTATATTGAAACGAGACCCTGCGACGGTCCGTCGTGCCCATTACGGTCGGTCGTGGGTCTGTCGTCTCAGCCAGTTTTCCAGAAATAAAATCTGCTGCTCAAAACGACTCAACAGGTTGTTACAATAGATACCAATTTACCCATCGTTTGTCCTCGAACGATCACAAGAAGAAAAACAAGGGCGAGAAGGAGTACCTGAATCCTTAAACAGAGTGGGTATTTTTCTTGCATATCTGTCTCCTTCTCCCAAGTGGCTTCTTCAACCGGTCGATTCTTCCATTGCACCTTGATGGATGCAATCTCCCTGACCTCAACTTGCGAACCTCTATCTAAGATGGCAAAGGCTCATCCTCATAAGACAAATTTTCATCAAGCAAAACTGAATCCCAACGGATAATGTAGTTTCCATCCCCATGGTATCTTTTCAACATAGACACATGGAATACCGGATGCACTCCAGACAGCCCTGTAGGCAAGGCTAACTCATAAGCCACCTCCCCTACTCGCTTTAGTACCTCAAATGGTCCAATATACCTTGGACTTAGCTTACCTCTTTTTCCGAACCGCATGACCCCTTTCATGGGTGAAACCTTCAACAAGACTTGTTCACCCTCCATGAATTCTAAGTCTCTAACCTTTCGATCTGCATATTCTTTTTGCCTACTTTGTGCCGCTAGAAGCTTTTCTTGAATAGATTTCACTTTCTCTATCGAAATCTCTAAAAGGTCAGTACCCCAAGGTCTAACCTCAAATGCATCAAACCACCAATGGGAGACCTACTCTCCTACCATACAATGCCTCAAATGGAGCCATATCAATGCTTGAGTGATAGCTATTATTGTATGAAAACTCCGCTAAGGGTAGGAAGTTATCCCAATGACCACCAAATTCTATCACACATGCACGAAGCATATCCTTCAAAACTTGAATCGTTCGCTCAGACTGACCATCGGTCTGAGGGTGGAATGCAAGTACTAGTACTAAGGTCCAACCTAGTACCCAATTCAGCATGCAATGTTTTCCAAAACTTAGAAGTAAACTGCGTACCTCTATCTGATATGATGGAGAGTGGAACCCCATGCAACCGAACAATTTCTGAGATATAGATTTTGGCTAACTTTTCGGCATTGTAAGTCACCTTGACCGGAATGAAATGGGCAGACTTAGTTAACCTATCAACAATTACCCAAATCGAGTCATATTTACCCATTGTCCTTGGAAGACCAACCACAAAATCCATTGCAATTCTCTCCCACTTCCATTCGGGAATGGGCATTCTCTGAAGTGTTCCTCCGGGCCTTTGGTGTTCATATTTCACTTGTTTATAGTTTGGACATTTTGCAATAAAATCCACAATATCACGCTTCATTCTACTCCACCAAAAGTGTTTGTTAGGTCACGATACATCTTGGTTGCACCCGGATGTATAGAATACCTTGAACTATGAGCCTCTGTCAAATAGTGTCGATCAAATCATCGATGCGGGTACACATACCCTTCCCTTAATCCTCAAAACACCTTCCTCATCGATTGTTGCTTCTTTAGCCTCTCCTTGCAACACTTTATCTCGAATCCGGATCAATTTCTCGTCATCAAACTGCTCCCCTTAATCTTGTCAAGGAAGGAGGATCTTGCCTCCACACAGCTAACAATCCTCCCTTCTCATTTACTTCTAACCTCATGAGGTCATTAGCCAAAATCTGCACTTCTCTAGCCAATGGGCGTCTAGAAGCTTGCAAATGAGCTAGACTTCCCATGCTTCCCGCCTTTCTACTTAAAGCATCTGCCACAAACATTCGCCTTCCCCGGATGATACAAAATAGTGATATCGTAGTCCTTCAGTAGTTCCATCCATCTCCTTGTCTCAAGTTCAAATCTTTCTGAGTAAAGACATACTGTAGGCTACGATGATCCGTATAAACTTCACACTTAACCCCATATAAATAATGCCTCCATTGCTTTAATGCGAATACTACCGCGGACAATTCCAAATCATGGGTCGGATAGTTACGTTCATGCACCTTTAATTGTCTTGAAGCAAAGCAATCACATTCTTCTCTTGCATTAGCACTGCACCCAACCCAGAATAGGATGCATCACAATAAACAATGAAGTTCTTACCCTCTACGGGCAAGGTGAGGATAGGTGCGGTAGTCAACAAAGTCTTGAGTTTCTGAAAGCTTTCTTCGCACTCATCCGACCATACAAATGGAACATTCTGCTTAGTCAAGTTCGTCAATGGGAAGCAATAGAAGAGAATCCTTTGACAAATCGACGGTAGTAGCTAGCTAACCCAACAAAACTCTTATTTCTGACACATTAGTAGGTCTTACCCAATTCTTCACTGTCTCGATCTTAGAAGGATCCACCATCACTCCATCCTTATAAAAACCACGTGCCCCAAGAAGGACACTGCATCTAGCCAAAACTCACACTTAGAGAACTTGGCATAAAGCTTTTCTCCCTCAACATTTCCAATACAATTCTCAAATGCTCCTCATGTTCCTTCTTACTTTTAGAGTATATCAGTATATCATCAATAAATACGATCACAAAGAGATCCAAATATGGCTTAAAAATCCCGTTCATCAACTCATGAACGCAGCAGGGGCATTCGTAAGACCAAAAGACATCACTACAAATTCATAATGCCCATACCTGGTTCGAAAGGCAGTCTTTGGCACATCCGTTGCACGTATTTTCAATTGGTGATAACCGGATCTCAAATCAATCTTAGAGAAGACACAAGCACCTTGTAACTGATCAAACAAGTCATCAATGCGAGGAAGAGGATACTTGTTCTTCATAGTTACCTTGTTCAACTGCCGGTAGTCTATGCACATCTGAAAACTCCTATCCTTATTCTTCACAAACAAAACCGGAGCACCCCAAGGAGATGCACTTGGTCTAATGAAGCCTTTGCTCAACAACTCTTGAAGTTGGGCCTTTAACTCTCTTAACTCCGCGGGAGCCATTCTATAAGGGGGTATAGAAATGGGGCGAGTGCCCGGTTCAAGGTCGATGCAGAAGTCAATATCCCTATCTGGTGGCATACCAGGAAGATCTGCAGGGAACACATCCAAAAACTCACGGACTACCGAAACCGACTCAATTGAGGGTACTTGAGTAGCGTCATCCTTGAGATGTGCCAAGAAAGCTAAACACCTTTACTAACCATTTCTTAGCACGAAGAAAGGAGATGATACGCACCGGATTGGAAGTGTAGTCGCCCTCCCACACTAACGGATCTGTCCCAGGTTGGCTAACGTTACCGTTTAGCATTACAATCCAAGATCGCAAAATGCGGAGAAAGCCAAGTCATACCAGAATTACATCAAAGTCAACCATTTCTAAGATAACCAAATCTACATAAGTGTTGCTCCCACAAAAATTCACCAAACAAGACCTATATACCTTCTCAACTACCACAGACTCTCCCACCGGAGTAGAGAAACACGAATAGGCATGTCAAGTAATTCATAATGCAAATTTAGACCATTAGCAAAGAGGAAGATATATAAGAAAATGTGGATCCGGGGTCAAACAATGCAGAAGCCATACAATCACAAACCAGAAGATTACCTGTGATGACAGCATCAGATGTCTCCGCCTCCGATCTCCCAGGGAAAGCGTAACAATGGGCCCTATCGTTTGTCTGTCCATTTCCCCTACCATGTTGTGATTTAGTGGCTCCAGTTTGCCCATCACCTCGGCCGTTTTGGTGACCACCATTACCTCGACCACCGCGTCCTCCAGAATGACGGCCTCTTCCATAACCACCTCTACCTCTAGCTATTGGGGGCTGATAACTCTTTTTGGACAATATCTCTTAATATGTCCAATCTCCCCACATCCATAGCACTCTCGGGGTTCATGCATAGGTCTCTCAGAGAAGTGTTGGCCGGTCTGAGGTGGACCCCCAACTACAGTCTGTAGTGAAGACTGAATGGGTCGAACTGAGTAACCTCGGAGCTCTGTCCTCTAGAGTAGGAACCACTAAACTCACCTCCCTTTCGAAACCTTTTTGACGTCGATGTCGAGGTGAATGAGTCATCGGGCTTCACTCCTTCCACCTCTATCACGAAGTCTACCACTTCTTGGAAGGATTTTGCGTAGATGCTACCTGTAAGGCCGAAATCCGCAACTCTGACCTCAACCCCTTCACAAACGGCGAATCCGCTCTTGTGGACTGAAACAAAGTTGCGTGGCGTATCTGGATAGTGCGCGAAACCTAGCCTCATATGCATTGACCGACATCCTACCTTGCTCTAGGCTCAAGAACTCATCCCTCTTCCTATCCCTCAAAGTCCGTGGGATGTACTTCTCCATAAACAAGCTAGAGAATGAGGCCCAAGTCATAGGTGTTTCCTCTGTCGGTTGACACTCAACATGTGATAGCCACCACATTTTAGCGTTCCCTTGAAACTGATAACTCACGAACTCAACACCAAACCGTTCTACTATACCCATCTTGTGTAGTAGCTCATGACAGTCAACCAGAAAATCGTAAGCATCCTCAGATTCAGTACCCTTGAAGACTGGAGGTTTCAATTTCAAGAACTTACTGAAAAATTTATGCTGATCATTTGTCATTATAGGTCCAGTAGTCAGACGTGGAAACGTAAATATCTCCAATGAGGCATCCATGCGGGGAGCCATAGTAGCCGCATGTTGTACCTCCGGAACCTGAGGTGCTGGTGCAGAAAACACAGGGGGTGTCTGGACCTGATCAGATAACCCCTACTAAGTAAGACAGAACCTGTTAATCATCTCTGGGGTAGGTTGGGGTGGCATTTCCTCATTCTGCACTTGTTCATTTCTCCCTTCCTCACCCTCTCTTACTACCTCTTCAGTCGGTGGAGGAGTCACCGCCCTAGCATCAGATGGGCTAGGTACTTGTCCTCTTCCTCTAGAGGACGTCCTCCCACGACCTCTACCACGGCCTCTTGCCACTGTTCCTCTCCGAGCTACAGCCCCAGTGGCTGGCTCAGACTCTTTCTGTCTTGCCGGTGTTGGTGTTGGCGCAATCGTTGCTCTAGTTCTAACCATCTGCGAAATAGAGTGAAGATGGTCAGATATCAATTTGTATCACCTAGATACTAATTGGATTCAAGTAGTAGCACGAAAGAAAGAAAGAAAAAATGGAATTTTCCTAAAGTCTTATAGCCTCCCAAAGAAAAAAGTAAAGGCGTCCCCCTACCGTTCCTAAGACTCTACTAGACTCGTTCTTGTGTGATGAGACCAACGAACCTAATGCTCTGATACCAAGTTGTCACGACCCAAAAACCGAGCCGCGACTGGCACCCACATTTTACCCTCCTATGTGAGCGAACCAACCAATCGAAACCTTAACATTTCAATGTATATAACAGGAAAATAATGCGGAGGACCTTAAACTCATTAATAAAAACCAATCCAATAACTATAATATTCAACATCTATTATTCCCCAAAATCTGGAAGTCATCACCACAAGAACATCTATAATCAAAAGACTAAACTAAGAGTATTTAAAAGCTAATAAAACAAGTAAAAGCTAGTCCATGCCGAAAGCTCAAGGCATCAAGAATTGAAAGAAGAAGAATCCAGTCCAAGCTAGAAGCATTAGCTCACCATGAATTTCCGATGTAGTAAAGACTGGGCTTGAATTACTGTTGAGTCGAAGATGACGGCACGTTTGCTGCACTCCATAAATAACAAAAGAAAGAAAAACATAAAGTAGGGGTCAGTACAAAACACGGGTACTGAGTAGGTAGATATCATCGGCCAACTCGAAATAGAAAACAGTATATATCAAGTAATATCATAAAATCAACTATGATACTCAACATGTAGCAACAACAAGTACTATATCATTAACATTTACCGTTAAGATCACACATGAGGACTCAAGCCTCAATACCATACTCATTTGGGAATTGGGTTCATTAGATTGAGTATATTTACCATCTTTCAAGATTCATTATCCTTCTTCCTCTTGTGTCGGTACGTGTTACTCCGATCCATATTCTACCCTGGTGCCGGAACGTGGCACTCCGATCCTCATATACTATCCTGGTACCGGAACGTGGCACCCGATCCATATACTATCCTGGTGTCGGAACGTGACACTCGATCCTCATTCTATCCTGGTACCGGAACGTGGCACCTGATCCATATGCTATCCTGGTGTCGGAACGTGACACTCCGATCCTCATTCTATCCTGGTACCGGAACGTGGCACCCGATCCTCTATTTCTATCCTGGTACCGGAACGTGGCACCCGATCCCCTAATTCATCAAGCCTTCTTTCATACTAAGGCATCATCAATCTCATTATAAATTATCAAGCCTTCTTTTATACTAAGGCATCATCAATCTCATTATATAATTATCAAGCCTTCTTTTACACTAAGGCATCATCTCATTAACAAGTGAATTAGGGTTTCTTTCAAGATTTAGGATTCGATAGCTTCATCATGCTTATTTTATCACAATTTCATAATCACAATCATGCAAGCATACAATTAAGCATGTAGCAGGTTTACAATACTATCAATACATATCATTCACTATTAAGAGTTCACTACGAATATCGTAAAAACCATAACCTACCTCCACCGAAGATTCGTGATCAAGCAAGAAGATTCCCAAAGCTGTGTTTTTCCTCCCTCTCGATCGTTCTCTTTCCCTCTTATTTGTTCTTTCTCTTTTCTTTATTAACCTCTTTTCTTTTACCCTAATTAACATATAATTAAGTGTAAAAGATGACAATAATACCCCACTAATTAACTCAAAGTTACCTCTTTTATCCCCAAGAAATTGAGTTATTAAATAAACCCACGAAATGTATAATTATAGCAGGGATAGTCCAAAACGCCCCTTTAAAACTTAACCAGAAATCCGACTCCGACTGGGATTATGCAACCTGTGACGGGCCGTCGTGCCTGCGACGGTCCGTCACACAGGTTCGTCATGGACTCAATTTTCTTAGAGAGTCTGTGACGGCCCGTCGTGACTACGACGGTCCGTCCTGCACTTCCGTCACGAAGTTCAGAGAGTCGATTTTCAGTACCCAATTTAAGAATTTCTAAGTATATTGAAACGAGACCCTGCGACGGTCTATCGTTCCCATGACGGTCCGTCGTGGGGTCCGTCGTCTCAGCCAGTTTTCCAGAAATAAAATCTACTGCTCAAAACGACTCAACAGGTCGTTACAGAAATGTGTATTATTTTGGTATTAAATATTTTTATTTTATTTTTTAATGACATATTTTCTTGGAACTGTTTTTAATGAGCATTAATTTTCTATGTTAGGTAATACCATCGATGGTTGATATGTATGTTGTTGTTGAAGGACCATAGAAGTACATAATAAATTTAAATACAAGGTGTGTAGTTGCGGGAGATTTCACCATTATGAAATACCTTGTGATCATGTAATTGCAGTTCTTAGATACAAGAAACTGCATGAAACATATTTCTGTTCTGTCTTTTATAGCTTGAAGAATTTCAGAGGTGCATATGTCATCCCTGTTGAACCTATCCCATGCGAGAGTACGTGAAATATACCCAATTATATTTCAAAGCCTAAATTGATGGCACCCGGTTCAAGTAGATCAGTTAGAAAATCGCATGTTGAACGTTGGATGGAGTTTGCTGATGTGAAATTCAAAAGGTCAAAGTTTACTTGTAGTAGATGTCGTCAAGCTGGACATAACAGAAAGACACGTTCAAATTATCCTGTTAAAAAATGGTTTCATGATTTTTACTTTTTGTTACACAACATGTTTTTTTTTATGGAATGAGTTTGGTATAATTAATATTTGAGTAGTTGTGATTTCTTAAAATTATCCGACTATCAATAATATTGAAACACATTATGTGTCCGTTTTTCAAATTTTATTCCTATACTAATATATAGTTAAACAAGAATCGTACATAGTTCATACAAAAAGCATATATATGAAACAACTTATCAAAAATAATGATTGTACAGTAAAACTCTTGTTAAAATAGTTCATGCATAGATCATACATAGTTCGTACAAATTTCATACGTATGGATCAAAAAAAAATATGATAGTTGTCATACTAAAACGATAATAAATCAAAATGTGATATCATGTTTATACTAGTAGTAATCAGACTTCATATATATTTTCATCCAGACAGTAATCAGACTTCATACATAATCAATAATGGAAGGAAGATTCATACAAAAAAGCCAACAAATTAGAAATGTAATGTCATGCACATACAATTAGTAATGAGACTTCATACAAAAAAAGCCAACAAATTAAAAATGTAATGTCATGCCCATACAATTAGTAATCAGACTTCATACAAAAAAGTCAATAATTAGAAATATTATTTCATGCCCATACAATTAGTAATTCGACTTCATACAAAAAAGGCAACAAATTAGAAATGTAATTTCATGCCCATACAATTAAGTAATCAGACTTCATGCATACATCAATTTATATATCAATTCAAACATCATTCAAACACTAGTAATATGTATTAATATCGTATGAATTCTATGTGGATTGATGTATTAGTTTGTATGACTTGTGTATAAATATTGTATGAATTGATATATACATTGATGTATTACTGTTGTATGATTTGTATATGAAAATACCTTAGAATTTCATTTCATGCTTTGTGTATGAATTGATTTGGTTGTCCATTTATATGACAGTGTTTGAATGATGTTTGAATTGATATATAAATTGATGTATGTATGATGTCTGATTACTAATTGTATGGGTATGACATTACATTTCTATTTTGTTGGCTTTTTTGGATGAATATTTCTTCAATTATTGATTATGTATGAAATTGATTATTGTCTGGATGAAATATGTATGAAGTCTTATTACTACAAGTATGATCATGATATAACATTTTTGATTTATTATCATTTTAGTATGAAAACTATCATATATTTTTTTATCCATATATATGAAATTTGTACGAACTATGTGTAATCTATGTATAAACAATTTTAACAAGAGTTTATTGTACAATTATATGTTTAAAAAGTTGGTTCATATATATGCTTTTTGTATGAACTATATATGATTCTTGTTTAACTATATATTAGTACAGGAATAAAATTTGAAAACGGACACAAAATGTGTTTCAATATTATTTATAGTTGGACAATATTAAGAAATCACAATTACTCAAATATTAATTATACCAAATTCATTCCATAAAATAAAACATGTTGTGTAACAAAAAGTAAAAATCATGAAATTATTTTTAACAGGATAATTTGAACATGTCTTTCTCTTATGTCCAACTTGACGACATCTACTAAAAGTAACCTTTGACCTTTTGAATTTCACATCGGCAAACCTCTTTCAGCGTTCAACATGCGATTTGCTAACTGATCTACTTGGATCCGATGCCATCAATTTAGGCTTTGAAATATAACTGAGTATATCTCACATACTCTCGCATAGGATAGGTTTAACAGGGATGACATATGCACCTCTGAATTTTTCAAGCTATAAAAGGCAGAACAGAAATATGCTTCATGCAAGTATCCTGTATCTAAGAACTACAATTAAATGAATCGTGAAATCTCCTGCAAATACACACCTTGTATTTAAATTTACTATGTACTTCTTTGGTCCTTCAACAACAGCATACATATCAACCGTTGTGGTATCACCTAACATGAAAAATCAATGCTCTTTAAAAACAGTTCCAAAAAATTATGCCATTAAAAAATAAAATAAAAATCTTTAATATTAAAATAATATACATTTCATATTATAAATGTGAAAAAAAATAATACAAACATAGCTTTACAAATAAAAAACAAACAATGTCATATTTCATACCATGTTAATATGCAATTCAGACAACTAACATCATGTTGATCAATTTTATACGATTTTTCACCAACAATTTCAATAATATTACACATATCCAAAAATAACAAAAAAAATTTACCAAACAAATACCATACAATCTTATAACACTCTTAATACAATGACTTAAAAGAGATTACTAAAAACAAATCAGAAAACTATAACAAATACCAACATGACGGATCCCATCTGCCACCATGTTTAATTAATATTGATAAGTTATTGTCCATCAAAATAAATCACAATTTTTTCATATAAAAAAAAATCTCAGTCAAGAAAAAAAGGGAGTAAAAATTATGCAAACAGGAGAGTGAGAAATGTGATAGAGAGAAAAAAATAGAAAAAAATCATGTTTTAATTTGATTTAATTTTTTTTTCATAAGTTACTATATATTAATTTTGATTTAAATTAATTTGACCATTTTAAGGAAACTGAATAATTTAAATCTTTTTTGAATGTCACGACCCAAATCGAGCCGCGAGTGGCACCCACACTTATCCTACTATGTGAGCGAATCAACCAATCTAAACCCCAACATTTTAAACATAATGAACAAAATACAACGCGGAAGACTTAAACTCATTAATAAAAATCAATTCAATAAACTTCTAAAAACTCAACATCTATTATTCCCCAAAATCTGGAAGTCATCACCCCAAGAACATCTATGATCAAATTACTAAACTAAGAGTACTCTAAGAAGCTAAAATAAATAAAAAGCTAGTCCATGCCGGAACTTCAAGGCATCAAGACATGGGGAAGAAGATCCAGTCCAAGCTAGAAGCATTAGCTCACCCTGAAATCCGATGTAATGAAGACTGGCTAGAATTGCGGTTGAGTTGAAGACGATGACACGTTTGCTGCACTCCACAAAAAATCAAGAAAACAAATACAAGTAGGGGTCAGTACAAGGCACAAGTACTGAGTAGGTATCATCGGCCAACTCAAAATAGAAAACAGTATATATCAGATAATATCATAAATCAACTACAATACTCAACATGTAGCAATAAGTTCACAAATCATGTGTAACCACATCAAACACACCTATGAGAACTCAAGTCTCCCCACCATACTCATTTGGGATATAGGTTCTTTAGATTGAGTATATTAACATCTTTCAAGATTCATTATCTTTATTTCTCTTGTGTCGGTACATGACACTCCGCTCCCCTACTACTATGTGTCGGAACGTGACACTCCGATCCCCTAATTCTACGTGTCGGTTCGTGACACCCGATCCCCTAATTCTACGTGTCGGTTCGTGACACCCGATCCCCTAATTCTACGTGTCGGTTCGTGACACCCGATCCCCTAATTCTACGTGTCGGTTCATGACACCCGATCCCCTAATTCAACGTGTCAGTTCGTGACACCCGCTCCACTAATCTCATTCTATCAATTCATCAATCCTTCTTTTATACCAAGGCATCACCAATCTCATTATGTTAGTTCATCAAGCCTTCTTTCATACCAAGGCATCATCAATCTCATTACTTTAGTTCATCAAGCCTTCTTTTATACCAAGGAATCATCATTAACAAGGTAAATTTAGGATTAGAGATTCAATAGCCTCATCATGCTTATTCATCACAATTATATAATCACATCATGTAAGCACACAATCAAGCATATAGAAGGTTTTATAATACTACCCAACACATATCATTCGCTATTAAGAGTCTACTACGAATACATAAAAAAAAACCATAACCTACCTCCACCGAAGATTCGTGATCAAGCAAGCAAATTCCCCAAAGCTTGTGTTTCCTCTTCGTTCGTATCTCTCTCGATCGTTTCTCTTTCCCTCTCCTTGTTCTTTCTATTTTTCTTATTCAAACCCTCTTTCTTTTACCCTAATTAGCATATAATTAAGTATGAAAGATGATGAATTAACCCACTAATTAACTCAAGGTTATCTCTTTTAACCCCTTAGTAATTAAACTATTAATATTAACCAACTAAATTTATAATTATAGCAGGAATGGTCCAAAACGCCCCTTAAAATATTTACAAAAATCCGACCCTGCCTGGGATTATGCAACCTGTGACGGTCCGTCATGGCTGTGACGGTCCGTCCTGCAGGTCCGTGGCAAATTCAGAGAGTTAATTTCTGTGGAAAATGTGTGACGGTCCGTCGTGCCCACGACGGCGTCCTGCCATTCCGTCACGAAGTTCAGAGAGTCGATTTCAGTACCCAATTTCAGAATTCTAAGTGTTTTGGAACGACACCCCCTCGAACGGTCCGTCGTGCCCATGACGGTCCGTCGTGGGTTCCGTCGGCTCAGACAGTTTTTCCAGAAATAAAATCTGCTGCTCAAAACGACTTAATAGGTCGTTACAATAGATACCAATTTACCGATCGTTCGTCCTCGAACGATCACAAGAAGAAAAACGAGGGCGAAAAGGAGTACCTGAATCTGTAAACAGGTGTGGGTATCTTTCTTGCATATCAGCCTCCTTCTCCCAAGTGGCCTATTCAACTGGTCGATTCTTCCATTGAACTTTGATGGATGCAATCTCCCTCGACCTCAACTTGCAGACTTCTCTATCTAAAATAGCAACAGGCTCCTCCTCATAAGACAAATTCTCATCAAGCCGGACTGAATCCCAACGAATGATGTAGTTTCCATCCCCATGGTATCTTTTCAAAATGGACACATGAAATACCGGATGCACTCCAGACAGTCTTGGGGGCAAGGCTAATTCATAAGCTACCTCCCTTACGCGCTTCAGAACTTCGAAGGGACCAATATACCTTAGACTAAGCTTACCTCGCTTACCAAACCGCATCACCCTTTTATGGGTGAAACCTTTAGCAAGACTTGTTCACCTTCCATGAACTCCAAGTCTCTAACCTTTTGATCTGCATATTCCTTTTTCCTACTTTGAGATGCTAAAAGCTTTTCTTGAATGCATTTCACTTTATCTAACGCTTCCCTCAGAAGGTCAGTACCCCAACGTCTAACCTCAAATGCATCAAACTAACCAATGGGAGATCTACATCTCCTCCCGTACAGTGCCTCAAATGGGGCCATATCAGTGCTTGAGTGATAGCTATTGTTGTACGAGTATTCTGCTAAGGGTAAGAAGTTATCCCAATGACCACCGAATTCTATCACACATGCACGAAGCATATCCTCAAGTACTTGAATCGTTCGCTCAGACTGACCATCGGTCTGAGGGTGAAATGCAGTTCTAAGGTCCAACCTAGTACCTAATTCCGCATGCAATGTTCTCCAAAACTTAGAAGTAAACTGCGTACCTCTATATGATATAATGGAGAGTGGAACTCCATGCAATCGAACATATTCTGAGATGTAAAGTTTGGCTAACTTCTCTGCATTGTAAGTCACCTTGACCGGAATGAAATGAGCAGACTTAGTTAACCTATCAACAATCACCCAAATAGAGTCATACTTGCCCATTGTCTTTGGAAGACCAACCACGAAGTCCATTGCGATTCTCTCCCACTTCCATTCTGGAATGGGCATTCTCTGAAGTGTTCCTCCAGGCCTCTGGTGTTCATACTTCACTTGCTGACAGTTTGGACATTTGGCGACAAACTCCACAATGTCACGCTTCATTCTGCTCCACCAAAAATGTTGCTTTAGGTCACGATACATCTTGGTTGCACCAGGGTGTATAGAATACCTTTAACTATGAGCCTCTGTCAGAATAGTGTTGATCAAATCATCGACGCGGGGTACACATACCCTTCCCTTAATCCTCAAAACACCTTTCTCATCGATCATTGCTTCCTTAGCCTCTCTCGCAACACCTTATCTCGGATCCGGATCAGTTTCTCATCAGTAAACTGCTTTCCCTTAATCTTGTCAAGAAAGGAAGATCTTGCCTCCACACAAGCCAAAAATCCTCCCTTCTCATTTACTTCTAACCTCATAAGGTCATTAGCAGGAATCTGAACTTCTCTAGCCAATGGACGTCTAGAAACTTGCAAGTGAGCTAGACTTCCCATGCTTCCTGCCTTTCTACTTAAGGCGTCTGCCACAACATTAGCCTTTCCCGGATGATACAAGATAGTGATATCGTAGTCCTTCAGTAGTTCCATCCATCTCCTCTGTCTCAAATTCAAATCTTTCTGAGTAAAGACATACTGTAGACTACGATGATCCGTATAGACTTCACACTTAACCCCATATAGATAGTGTCTCCATTGCTTTAATGCAAACACTACCGCAGCCAACTCCAAATCATGGGTCGGATAGTTACGTTCATGCACTTTTAATTTCCTTGAAGCATAAGCAATTACACTCTTCTCTTGCATTAGCACTGCACCCAAACCAGAATAGGATGCATCACAATAAATAATGAAATTCATACCTTCCACTAGCAAGGTAAGGATAGGTGCAGTAGTCAGCAAGGTCTTGAGTTTCTGAAAGCTTTCTTCGCACTCGTCGGACCATACAAATGGAACATTCTGCTTAGTCAAGCTTGTCAATTGGGAAGCAATAGAAGAGAACCCCTTAACAAATCGGCGGTAGTAGCTAGCTAAACCAACAAAGCTCCTTATCTCTGTAACATTTGTAGGTCTCTTCCAATTTTTCACTGCTTCAATCTTAGATGGATCCACCATCACCCCATCTTTAGAAACTACATGCCCCAAGAAGGACACTGCATCTAGCCAAAACTCACACTTAGAGAACTTGGCATAAAGATTTTTCTCCCTCAACATTTCAATACAATTCTCAAGTGCTCCTCATGTTCCTTCTTGCTCTTTGAGTATACCAATATATCATTAATGAATACAATGACAAAGAGATCCAGATATGGCTTAAAAATCCCATTCATCAAGCTCATGAAAGCAGCAGGGGCATTCGTAAGCCCAAAAGACATTTCTAAGAACTCATAATGCCCATATCTGGTCCGAAAAGCAGTCTTGGGCACATCCATTGCCCGTATTTTCAATTGATGATAACCAGATCTCAAATCGATTTTCGAGAAGGTGCAAGCACCTTGTAACTGATTGAACAAATCATCAATGCGAGGAAGAGGATACTTGTTCTTAATAGTTACCTTATTCAGTTGTCTATAGTCTATGCACATCCGAAAACTTCCATCCTTCTTCTTCACAAACAAAACAGGAGCACCCCAAGGAGATGCACTTGGTCTAATAAAGCCTTTGCTTAACAACTCTTGAAGTTGGGCCTTTAACTCTCTTAACTCAGTGGGAGACATTCTATAAGGGGGTATAGAAATGGGGCGAGTACCCGGTTCTAGATCAATGCCAAAGTCAATATCTCTATCTGGTGGCATACCAGGAAGATCTGCAGGGAACACATCCAGAAACTCACAGACTACCGAAACTGACTCAATTGAAGGTACTTGGGTAGTGTCATCCCTGAGATGTGCCAAGAAAGCTAAACACCCTTTACAAACCATTCTCTTAGCACGAAGAAAAGAGATGATACGAACCGTAGTGGAAGTGTAGTCACCCTCCCACACTAACAGATCTGTCCCAGGCTTGGCTAACATCACAGTTTTAGCATTACAATCCAAGATCGCAAAATTTGGAGAAAGCCAAGTCATACCCAGAATTACATCGAAGTCAACCATTTCTAAGATAACCAAATCTACATATGTGTTGCTCCTTACAAAAGTCACCAAACAAGACCTATATACTTTTTCAACTATCACATACTCACCCACTGAAGTAGACACACGAATAGGTATGTCAAGCAATTCACAAGGTAAATTAAGACCAGTAGCAAATGAGGAAGATATATATGAAAAGGTGGATCCAGGATCAAATAATACAGAAGCTATGCAATCACAAATCAAAAGATTACCTGTGATAACAACATCGGATGTCTCCGCTTCAGACCGCCCGGGGAAAGCGTAACAATGGGCCCTATCACCTGTCTGCCCGTTGCCCCTACCATGTTGTGCTGTAGTGGCTCCAGTGTGCCCGTCACCCTGGCCGTTTTGGTGACCACCATTACCTCGGCCACCACGTCCTCCAAAATAACGGCCTCTACCATGACCACCTCTACCTCTAGCTATTGGGGGTCTATAACTCTGTTTTGGACAATTCCTCCTAATATGTCCAGTCTCCCCACATCCATAAAACTCTCAGGAGTCAAGCATAGGTCTCTCAAAGAAGTGTTGACCGGTCTGAGGTGGACCCCCAACTACAGTTTGTAGTGAAGACTGAATTTGTCGGACTGAGTAACCTCCTGAATCCTGTCCTCTAAAGTAAGAACCATTAAACTCACCTCCCTTTCGAAACATTTTTGATGTCGATGCCATGGTGAAATCATCTGGCTTCAATCCTTCTACCTCTATCACGAAGTCTACCACTTCTTGAAAGGATTTTTCCTTAGCCGCTACCTGTAAGGCTGCAATCCGCAATTCTGACCTCAACCCCTTCACAAAACGGCGAATCCGCTCTTGTGGACTGAAACAAAGTTGGGTGGCATACCTGGATAATGCACGAAACTTAGCCTCATATGCAGTAACCGACATCCTACCTTGCTCTAGGCTCAAGAACTCATCTCTTTTCCTATCCCTCAAAGTCCGAGGGATATACTTCTCCATAACAAGCTAGAGAATGATGCCCAAGTCATAGGTGGTGCCTCTGTTGGTTGACACTCAACATGTGACCGCCACCACATTTTGGCGTTCCCTTGAAACTGATAAGTCACAAACTCAACACCAAACGTTCTACTATACCCATCTTGTGTGTAGCTCATGACAGTCAACCAGAAAATCGTAGGCATCCTCAGATTCAGCACCCTTGAAGACTGGAGGTTTCAATTTCAAGAACTTACTGAAAAGTTCATGCTGATCATTTGTCATTATAGGCCCTGTAATCAGACGAGGAAACGTGCCTAATTCCAATGAGGCATCCATG
>JAKWJD010000418.1:0-24421 GCA_027705065.1 Solanum peruvianum | reverse complement strand
AGCGGAGTTTGTTGCTCAGTGCCCTAATTGTAAACAAGTCAAGATCGAACATCAAACGCTTGGTAGATTATAACAGGAGATAGAGATCCCGACTTGGAAATGGGAGATTATTAATATGGACTTCATTACAGGCTTACCTCGCACTCAACGGAAGTATGACTCTATATGGGTTATTGTAGATAGGCTGACGAAATTGGCCCATTTTTTTCCAGTCAGGACTACTTATTCGGCTGAACATTATGCGAGGTTATATGTCAGGGAGATAGTGAGACTTCATGGGGTTCCCACGTCCATTATATCAGACAGAGGAGCTCAATTTACAGCAAACTTTTGGAGATCGTTTCACAAGGGATTGGGGACACAGGTGAACCTTAGCGTAGCATTTAACCCTCACACTGATGGGCAGGCTGAGCGTACTATTCATACATTAGAAGATATGTTGCGGTCAAAAATTATTGACTTCAAAGGTAGCTGGGATGACCACTTGGCGCTCATTGAGTTTGCCTATAATAATAGCTACCATTCTAGTATCCATATGGCACCGTACGAGGACTTATATGGGAGGAAGTGCAGATCACCTATTGGTTGGTTTGATGTTGGCGAGACTAATTTAATAGGCCCGGATGAGATTCAGCAAGCTGTTGACAAGATGAAGCTTATTCAATAAAGATTATTAGCAGCCCAGAGTCGATAGAAGTCATATGCAGATAATCAGTGTCGAGATTTGGAGTTTCAGATTTGTGACTGCGTATTCATGAAGGTATAACCCATGAGGGGTTTGATGAGATTCGACAGGAAGGGGAAGCTCAGCCCGAGATACATTAGGCCTTATCAGATTGTTTGTAGGATAGGCAAGGTTGCCTATGAGTTGGATCTACCATCTGATTTGGAGTCGGTACATCCAGTCTTCCATGTATCAATGCTACGTAATTGTATTGCTGATCCTTCTAGAGTATTCCTTATAGATGATGTTCAGGTAACAGAGGAGTCTTCATATGAGGAAAAACCCGTAGCTATACTTTATCGCCAGGTTAGAAGGTTACGTACTAAAGATGTGGCTTCCGTCAAAGTGTTGGGCAAAATAATAATAGGGAGGAGATGATTGGGAAGCGGAGCGAAATGAAGAATAAGTATCCTTACTTGTTCTCCATACCTGCACGTAATTCAATTCCTAGCTTGACTATTTATGATTGATAAACGAGATTATGTAGTAAGTTGTGACTCTGTGAGGCATTTAAGTTACGGAATGCAGGTTGATAGGTATAACTGTAGAGAGACCTCGCTGGAATTTGTTTTTGTAAGACGCTAACTTTACATTCGAGGACGAATGTTCCTAAGGGGGGAAGGATGTTATGCCTCGTATTTTCTTTTACGTAGTGCGCATCATGATATAGTAGACGTAAGTCCGGGGAATGAGATTTTATTTTAAGTTCCAAGTGATTAAAGAAATATTAGGCAAGGATGGTAATTCCAAATGTGATATTAAGTATGAGTTGGCTAATATAAGTTCCATTAACTTTAAGTGAGGGATTAATTGGTGGCTGATTAGGTTTAATGTAATCCAGTGGGCCCCACCATTCAAGACAAAAATTAAAAAAGGGATCAGATATAGAGCTGGCCTTAGTGGACACGTGTAGAGGGGGGCTGCCTCCACTTTATATTATAAATGAGGTGAGGAAATCCACTCAATACTAAATAAAGTGGTGAAATGCATTGCTGCATATCATCTTCTTCTTCACCACTTGGCTTAGGCAGCATGGAAATGGAGAAACCAACACTGCAACTCTTGGCCAGCAGTTGCAAATAATTTGGTTAGTAATCTCCTTGATTGGTGTGTTAATTCTTAAGAATACCTTGTTAATTACCCATTAATATTAGAAGGGGGGCGTGACCAGTAGCTTAGGATGTTTTTTTTAGTTATTGAATGTGCTATGTATGAACGGAAACCATAATCGGATTATTTGTGGTGTCGTGTTGGTGCTTGGACTATTTTGATTAAAGCAAACAGCGGGAAAATTCTGTTTTGGCGTTATGTATAGGTTAAATGTTATTATGAGTATATACTCTAAAGGATGAATACGATAAGGTAGATGTGTTGCGAATTATAATACGAGTTATCGCTCGGTGTATCGTTGCTTCGCTTCTATGTTCCCGAGACGGAACTTTTTTGGGGTGGGGGCTGTTTAATATGATTCCTTGGGTTATATGTGTTATTGGTATTGTTGTGGATAATTTGTGTTGTTGTCGGATTGGGACGAAGTATTGAAAATAGGGGAAGTGCTGCCGGATTTTCATTAGATTTTTAGCTAGCTTACAAGATAGTAAAGCGCGACGTTTATCTAATTGCGGCACGATTGTTTCTTGTTATACATTAATAGCTTGAGCAGTAAATTTTGGACGTGCGGCTCAACTATACGGTATGTAACGGTGTCCATTCTTTCTTTGTTTGGCATGACTTTTAAAAATAAGCGAATAACGGACAGGTTTGATACTTACCTCTAGAGAGTCTAGGTGACGTATATTCTTGCTTCCACAATTATTCCTCTATATATCGACTATGTCTAAGGCTATGATGATTTCTCATATCTATGGTAGTGCTTCTTAGAGTCATTGAGATTTTACGTTTCCATATCGTATTAAAGGTTCATAATCTTGATAAAACGTTAATCTTTGGTAATACTCCTTGCTGGTTCACGTTGATTTTTCTATTTAGGTATAACGAATGATTTTAATTGCATATGGTTTCTCATAATGTTCTGCTCGTGCATAGAGTCATTTATCATTTCACCGAGTCCCGGGCCGGGTAATGTTTGTGCGGAGATTCTTGCATTTGTCACTGAGTCCCTCACTAGAGGGCCGGGTATGTATATCGTATATATGATTGGTGATGAGGATGGTTATGATGATGATGATGACGGAGATGACGTGATGATTATTTTGCCGAGCCCCTTACTAGGGAAGCTGGGCACCTTATATGTTAAAGATATGCATGATTTCACTTAAAAGGGTATATGTGTAGCGATATTTGTTTCGACTTGCCATATTGGTATCTTGTCATCTTTACATTTTTGTTTACATACTCAGTACATTGTCCGTACTGACCCCCCTTTCCTCGGAGGCTGTATTTCATGCCCGCAGGTGTAGACGCACAGTTCGGTGATCCTCCCGCCTAGGATATCTACTCTGCTGATTGGGAGAGCTCCACTGTTCTGGAGCCTAGTCATTTTGGTACATAACTTTTGTGTAGTCTTTTGCTCGTCTATGGGTATGGCGGGGCCCTGTCTCGTCGACTTTCACTACTGTACTCTTAGAGGCTTGTGGACATTATGTGAGTTGTATATATATGTTTTGGATAATTGTCTGGACATGGTTTGTTTGGGATGTCCGCTTGTACAGGGGCAGCCTTGTCGGCTGCGTACATCATTGTGTATTGTGTAGTGGCAGCCTTGTCGTCTTACGTATATTATTATTCTTTGGATAGTGGCGGCCTTGTCGGCTCGCGTATGTTGTTACAGTTGAATGATTATGATCCTTATGAGACATGTCCTCTTTATATATATATGACGTTGGGGTTTGCTTGATTTTATTAAATTCCATATTGTCTTAGTTTCAATTGGTTATATTTAGAAGGTTTTATGTGGGTGTCCAAAACGGGCACTAGTCACGGCACATCAGGTTGGGTCGTGAAATTACTTTTATGTCTTTTAGTCTTTATTTCAAGTCTTGTATGGGCTTAGACCCAATGTTGTAAAATCCAATGTATTAGATGGTTTAATGAGACATTGTAAGGTTAAATGTTTTTAAAAGTATTTCGCTAGCATATTAATGAAAGTTTTCTTCGTGTGTGAAGAAAGTTTTAAATAATCACTTATTTTGGGAGTATATATTGCAATGATTGATACGAGAGGCTTGTTTGAGACTTCGCGGAGTCTCATATACCACTTACTTCCAAGGAGTACCTTTGGGTCGTTACAAAAAGCCTGTGTTCGCCGAGTGCACTCGACAACTTGTCAAAAGTCTTCTTTGATCGCAATTTTTGCACCCCTAACCCCTAATATACACTGTAACATTTTGTGGTCTAGTCTGTGATCACCAAATGATGTTAGAAATTCTCCAAAAGGTCCATTTTATTACCCACATTTCATTTTTGTTGAAAATTTTAAAGTCAATCCGTTTAGCGAGCCAACTCTGGCTTGTCCAAAGTGATTATGCGACTCATCGATAGGTTTGTTGAGTATTTGTGTAGTATGATTTCTTTGATTTTTTTCTTAAAATACTTCAAACTTTATACGATGTTTTTTCATATATGTCTAGAACCATTCTAAATATGCTTCCCTTCAAAAAGGCATGATGCATAGTCATTAACGTGGGAAAACTACTCCTTCAAAAAAGAGAAGAAAGGAACCTCCAAAGGGAGGAAACGATAAGGGAACGAAGTGTGTATCTAATATTTTGGAGCACCACTCCGGCAGTAAGGGAGATACCTTTACTCCTAGGCTGCATTCTTCGAGCACGATGATGACCCACCAATAGAATCTCTGCGAGCAAAAATCCATGCTACGACTTGACCAGATTTTCCCAGAGTTTAGAGGCTGCCCCTCCTGCCGCTAAGAGAGTGCTAGCTCTGGCAGCGACTGTGGCTCCAACACCACTAGTTCGGGTCCTCCACCACGAATACACAATAGAAAAAGTTGAGGTCTTGAGGACACATTGGAAAGAAAAGATGCTATCTATAGAAGGTTCAGGGGTAAAATATTCCACTGTGAGGGAAACTCTTTAACTACACAGGTTTGAGCAGTTCACCAAGCCCCAAGTCCCTATATCCTACTGGTACCTAAGAGCAAGAGGAGTGCAACTTCCAGTGAAGTTGGTCATCGTGTGAGGGAAGAAAGTTAGGTGTAGTAGTGGTCACATTAATGTTGTACTCGACAGGGATACAAGTTTTTCACATATATATTATGTATTTGCTACAGAACACTCCCTGGATGACTTAAGGCGATGGCTCTCCCCAGATTTCTAACACCACCCTAAGGTGGATTGAGGTAGGCGATCCCATCAAGAAGAATGACCTAAATGTTGTCACTAGGTATTGGTTCAGATTCATTAACAACACTATCGTGCCTTCACAGAACGAGTATATCCTTCCCCATCCAGGAGCAACTTCTTTTGAATCCAAAAGATCCAGGAAGACGTTCAACTTGGAACTCATCATAGATAAAGAGATGGCCATGATGGACAAGCAGAGCAAGACACCCTTTCCATTCAAGGTCTTGATTATAAAGTTGTGCCGTCATGCTGGAGTTCTTCGTGATGAGATGAGGGATATGTAGGTCACTCCTATATATTCCACTGACAACTGGCTCCATAGAGGTTGATTACACCCATGAAGAGAAAATATGAGGACAACATCTCTGATAGATACTTTCTCGGAGGTTAATATTGAGACGATACTCGTAATGGCACCTTTGCCTACTCTTAACCCTGCACCGTCAGGTACATATACTTACACGTTCTCCTAGGTTCCTGGTGTATCTATCGCTTCCTATCCTGCCAAGATTACTCAGGCCATGATCCTGATGATGGGGCACCTATCCCATTCTTCTAATGTACGAGCTATCGGTTGGAGACTGAGGTACATTGCATGATTGAGATGTACATCCTTGATTCATTGACACCCATCTAGACTTCTATTGACTCTCTCACAGTGAGATTCGAGACTTGTGAGAGCCGACATGAGGATACTTCTGAGGTGATGACTTTTAAATCCGAGATTTCAAATCTGAGGAAGGATCTGAACTACTTGAAGTCCATTTACTTTACTTCACTAATGTACGCCACATATAATATGGATGCCTTACAACTTGTAACGTTCTTCTTGCTACCACTACAGATGTACCGATGGAGGATGTGTGTAACATCCTTAAAATGAACTAGGTGAAGCTAGAACCTAACATGTGTGTCATAAGGTTATAAGGTCTTAAAATGGTTACTTATAGTTCTTAGAGTATAAATTTTGGAGTTCAAACATCCAAGAACGTCCACAATGTTCGAAGACTAGTCATTTATGTGCTTGCACGTGTCTATGTTGCGTGTTGTGGATCTATGCCTTGTTTAAATGATTTTAGTGAGTCAACGTCAAGTCATGTGTTGGAATAGAGACTAATTTACGATAATTGAAGTTAGTTTAAGGTGTTAGACAAGGAGCTAAGCCAAAAGGGACAAGCCTTAACCAAAAAGCTAAGGTTGTCCCAAGTTGGCAGCTCACTACTTCAAAGTTCACGGACAACTTCATGGACAATGAACTTGAACACATTCCATGAAGGTGGTCATGGACATGCATTATCGTCATGGATACTTTTCAAGGCAAGGAGACTACTTACTCAAGGACCACGACCCGTTAACTTGTCCGTGAAGTCCTTCACGGGAAGTCAAGTTGGGCGTGGTCCCTTGATAGGCTGCCTCAAATTGGTTAGTTCAAATTAATTCTATTTTAGATTTCATTAAGTGGGGTTGATTTTAAAAGGTTTATATCATTAATACAAATAGTTTCAAGTATTAACCGTCTTTACTCATTATTTAAAAACACCCAAAGTTCTCTCTACTCAATTCCTCCATCGTTGAAAGCTCAAGCTTCAAGGAAGAGGACGAAATTCTCAAGGTTTTCAACCATATTTATTGGGTAAAATATAACAAAGGTATGGATTCATCCTTGAATCTTATTTCTTCAAGGATCCAAAATTCTATGGCATTTGTAAGACTTAATCTTCTATTTTGACTTCTAGCCCTAGGTTCTTGCATAAAACGATTTGAATCAATAATTTATGTTATAATTGATGTTAATTGAATGATTTTAAATCAAAATTACTATGAACCTATACAATTCATGAAATCCTAATTTTGGCTCTAATTTAGGTGATTTGATTATGGTTTAATTTTATTAAATTATTGCGTAGATTACTTTGGGCTATTGAATTATGTAAAGATCATGTTATAATTGTATATAGGATGCCTTGACTTGTTGATTTTAATAGTGGATCTTGTATGCTCATTGTAAGGTTTCATTATTGGTTGGATTGGTTTATATAACCATTGGTAAGAGCCTTTGTGAATTGATTTGGTTGGATTGGCTAATGATTGGAGTTGTTGATAATGGAATGGTGGTAAGATGACCTAATCTCCTTATATTGTTTAGTATAGGTCTTGAATTGTGTTGATTGGTATATTCCACTTATGGTGGCAGTGCTTAGGTGTCATAATCAAGAAGTACGTATCCTTGTCGGCATTACTTTTTGAATTGTGATGTAATTATTTTATAGCTTTTATAGGTGATAATTGAGAAGGCTTATGTGATATATGTGCATGAATGAAGTGAAAGCATATTGTCTCCTAATTGATTATGAGTGATCATGATAGAGTATGGTGATGATTTATATGTGTTTACTTTATGTTGAAGTATGATTCTCTCTAAATATCTATATAAGACCCATGAATGGATTATGTTGATGTTTCTGTAGAAGTGGATAGGGTGACTTGTAGTATACTTTTTTGTCCCTATGTGATACTTGAATGTTGTTGTACATGTGATAAGATGATGGTGAAATGTGTCTTGTTTTGGTATACCTATGGCCCTATACTTAATATATGAAGAATGTGAATATGAATTGTTGACTTTGTCATGTATGTTTATGTATGATTGAAATGTTATCTTGAAAATGGTTAATAAGGTCATTAACTTTGAAACTTCAACTAGAAAGAAGGTTATGATATCCTTGAAGTTGAAAGCTTTAATGGTATCTTTATCGTGTGAATGATGAACTTAAGGGTAGGTTGGATGGAACGACATGAAACCATCGCTAAGAAAGTCATTGAGATATCCTATTATACCATTGAGTAACAACCCTAGTGGACCCATCCTTGGTAAGGTGTATTATGACTTGGTAGTGACTACTACATGTCACATTTTCATATACCTTAGTGATTGAATTTAATCTATGAGAACTAATGCTAGCCCTGAGTGAGTATTCTTGTGGTAGTGAGTTTACTTAAGTTGAGACTAGAGTACAAAGAAACCCTTGATATTCCTTAACCATTTGCCTAAATAGGATGTGTCTTAGTTCTACCCTTGGGAAGTTGAACACCCTCCATTGTAGTTGGGTAGACTATGGATTCCATGCCAAGCTAGTATTGTCTATGTCAATTAATGCCTATTCTTATTATGTGGGATACATTCTAGTGTTGGATAAGTTCTACAACATTTCGGTTGTGGAATGATGCTATCTAGACATGGAACGAGTAGGTTTTGAAGATGTTAGGGCTTACGTTCCCTAGGTCTTCTCCAAGACCACAATGTGAAGTCCTTAATTATTGAATATCCCTAAAATGTCTTAATGAACATAGTTGACTTAAGTTAATGCATGTGAATAAAAAAATACTTATCTACATTAGCTTTGATGATTGCTTAGGTAGGCTTGAAGAGGGTGTATGGGCGGCCTCTTCATGTTTTACATAGATGAGTCTTAGAATGACTTTAGGTAGGGATTTAATTGTGGAAATAGTAATCTTGCCTTATGTAGTCTTGAGGATCACTTACATTGTGAAGGAGTTGTATGGGCGGTCTCTTCATATCTTACTCAAGTGGGTCTTAGGATAAGCTTTGGTAGGAGGGTTATACGCTTAAAAGGTTTGAAACTTTAATTCTATAAGGTGGATTACTTGTATTTGTCTTATACGTGTTTATGTTGACTTGCAGTGTTTTCTTATACTTATGTTATGAGTTTTTCTTACAAAAGTGCATGAATGCATACTATAAAATAAAATATCCTTTTAGCATGATTTTATTGCATGTCACCACACTTAGTGCACTCTAATGTGCTAATTTCATACTTATTGTCTTTTATCTAAAGGTGTAGGTTGAAATTGAGAGGAGTCATTTGAAGTGAAGCTTGGATATTAGCATTCATTCAAGCATGTTGGGGTATGTTCTCAATAGATTTGAGGACATAACTTTGTTTAGTTTTTCCTGTTAAAGAAATTGTATTAGACTTTATTAATTATATTTTGTTGATCTATGGGCTTTGACCCAAGATATTCGTGTGTTTAAGATCGAACAACTAGAATTAATATTTCCTATGTTTTCTATAAAAGAGATTTTGAACTATGGTTCTATGTTGTGAAAATTTCTAATATGGCACTAATTTTTATATATACATATGCGATGAATAATGTGAAAGGGCTTGTACAAGACGTTTGAGAGGTCGAATACGCTGTGTGGCGATTTGAGAATACCATTTATTCTAGGATATAATCTTGGGTCGTTACAATGTTGCCGCAAAATGCATCATATGTTGAGATTGATAGGGAGTAGCTTGGAAGAGAGGTTCGGCTATATCTAATGGCCGCCTTAGAAACCTTTTTAGGAGATATCACCATGGGTGCGTCTAGTAGAGCCACTCAAAGGTTGCACCGGACACTGATGCCCCGATAGATGGAGCGACTGTGTAGACAAAACCCCTCTTACCTTCCCCTATATCATTTTTATTGACTTTTTAGTATTTTGTTGAATTTAATGACATATTTCTTTTATTTTTGGTGAGGTACAATATTCCATATGTACCTCTTGTAATTATGATTTCTGTTTATGTATTGAGTTTTTGTGCTGTAAACTGTGTTTTGACACTGTCTTGTGGATGTTTGAGCTTATGGCTCCTTGTTATAAATTTAGATGGGTTTTCACCCTTCTAAAAAATTTAGCCACCTGTCGTTGTGTCTGATTTTTGTTGTTTTTGTTCTAATTTGAGTGTCAGTTATGATCAATATCGATGAATTGAATAGTGCGTAATTGAACAGAAATGAATGTGCGTCAACGATGAGGCCAAATAAAGTAGTATAGACAATATGAAAAATCTTGCATCTCGTTGTGACTAGCCTTTTATAGAATGAAGTCTCTTGTGATGCCGTAAATCTTGTGTGATGACACTTAGATTTGTCCTAATTGTCCGGTTGACTAAGTGATGCAAGCTCTGTAAATGATCTTAGGCAACAATTTTGAAGAGTGAATTTTTTTTACAATGTATCTCTTTTGTGGCAATTATGTGAGTGTGTGAAATTTGCTTGAAACCCTTTTGAGCCTTATCAATTTCTTGGAATAAACTTGATGAAATTTGCAATCCTTGTTTACCCATTCCTCTATAATCCTCATGAGGATTGGTTTGTTCGAATAGCTAACTTAAGGCCAAAAGTCTAACTTTAGGTATTTTGAAGAGATAAGGTGAATCAAGACGTGTGAAAAAGTCCACCTTTATCCATGATTTTGAAAAAGATGGAACCACTCTCTAAAAAATAGAAGCAAAGAAGAAAAAGAAAAATAATGAAAAAGTTGTGGAAGTCACAAAAGAAATGTGGTGTCTAGTATTCTATGAGAACTATATACTGGGGTAAATTTTGAGCTTGGATGAAAATTTTGAAGAAAGGAAAAAATTTGATTTTCATACGACATTTCATGAGGAAAGTAACCATTGATCCTAAGTTTCCATACCTTTACACTCATCCCTACTACAAACCTTGAAAAGACCTTTTTGATCTTGAGTGACTTGACGCGAATGTTGATGAGATAATAAGGGCAAACCTATGGGTGAAGTCATGCTTGTGTTCATCTTTGTGAGTATGAGAGTTGTATGTGATTCCAGAGCTATAATTGGTTGAACAATTATATGTGAATATGGAATCATTCTTGTTGTGAGGGTGTTTTAGTACTTTTTTAAAGCTTGAACTTGCATTTGAAGCAAGTGTTGTGAACAGGAGAATCTTTGGTAATGGAGTCACAACTCGAATACTTAAGTGCACATTTGAACTAGCATAAGTAAGTTGAGTCTTGTTCTGCATTCATGATTGAGTCTTGTGTAGCTCTATTTGAAATATCCTTTTTGAACTGTTGAACTTGAGGATAAACAAAATTTAAAGTTGGGGGTGTTGATGAGTCCTAGAATTCGACACATTTAGGGTTTTATTTATATAGATTTAACGTCCTCAAATGCTTGTTTTGTGCCAATAACTAATGTAAAACCTTTGATTTTATGTAATATGGATCAATGAATAAATTAAGGACACTAATCTACAACAATGAATAAAGCGAGTTGAAGAATGAAGATATGCAAGTCTGGTGATCCCAAGTACACTTGGCGAGTCGCAGATTGGACATTGGACAACTTAAAGTTCCTGTGTGCCAAGCCCCATAGGAAAAAACCAAGTTGGCGAGAGAAAAGAGAAGTCAGTGGATCGACGAGTTGTTTTGCAATAAATTGTTGGTGTAACCAAAGTTATAGACCTCGAGGTTGCCGAATGCCAAGGTATAAAGGCGATGGAAATTATCAAATTTCAACTCACCGACTTGTTCGGCGAGCCTGACTTACTTCGTTGAGTGACTCTTCGAAGTACAATTTTAGAGACTATAAATACATTTTAAAACATCTATTTTTGTATCTATCGATCATATATCTACTTTTTATATCACATATTCTGAGATTGAGATGAATCTCTAGCTTTCCTAAGCTTTGAAGAATTTAATATAATCACTATTGAGAAATTGGAAGTGGGTCTTTGAGATTCTTCGAAGCGGATCATTGTAAAGACGAAATCAATCTTACTAAATTGATGAAAATTCAATTCGGTAATGATTTTTTTCTTTTTATAATTTCAAGGTAAAAACCCAATTCTTGGGGTGTGATTTCATGATTATGGGTGTCACGACCGGGGAGCACCCCCAGAAGTAACATGGCGTACTTGACCTCTTGGAGGTCTTATACAAGCACATAGTTATCATTCATCACATTGACATTGGTAAATTTAGCTGAAATTTTAGAACTGTTTTAGCACATCATATGATAGAAAATCACTTTCATTATATATAAAATATCATAATATAGTTAAAGACTCTAATCTCTTTTTGCCATCCTAGAGTCAACCTCATCAGAATATAAATAGGAACACACCCCTTGTCACATTTGGGGAACACCCCCTATAAGTAACATGGTGCACTTACCTCTTGGGAAATCTTATACAAACCCCTGTTATCACTCATCGCATTGACATAATAAATTTAGAGGAAAATTCAAAACATTTCATAACGCATATATGCTAGAAACTTAACTTCATATATATATAATATATATATATATAAAAGGTAATTCATAATACATATTTAGACCCTAATCTCTTTTTCATCTTTCACGCAACAACATAGTTTAAATTAGGGACACGACCCTTCAACATAAGGCAAAGCTACACACATTAAAATAAACATGACAGTAAAGTCATAAGTAGGAGATCCTTGAACTTAAGAATTCCTTTCATTGAGCTTGAGAATCATCTATCAAGATCTTCACGATCACACAATTCTTTAAGCATCCATACCTATACTTTGTGTTAAAAGCAGAGAAGAATGGGATTAGTACAAGAATGCACTAAGTATGGCCAAGTATGCAAAAAAAAATGCATTTAAAAGGGACATTTTCTTTAAATCATACTTCATTCCTTTTTGAGTAAATCTTATAAAACCGTTATACCATAGAATTTATATCATTCACATACTTCATATAAAAATATTAAAAGGCAAAACATCACATACGATCACATATATAATTTATTGCATTTTAAAGGCACATTAGAGTAAGCTCTTTTTGCCTTAACAGTGAACAATCTTCTCTTTTGTTGATTGACTTCCCAAGTAACCCTTTAGTGATACTTGGTGCAATGCATCACCTTAAGGCCACAAGGAAACATACGTATAACCTACTTACGCAAAAACAGTCATCATATAAGCAAATAATATCAAAGATATATTTAACTCAAGACTACATTGACTTTAAAGTAAGCTACTTCAAATTGTACATATGTTTACTTCTTTTCACATCTATCATTATACGATTTTGTTCATGATTCTAATCTTTGTCTACTAGTGCAATGAACATATGAAGCCCCATAACCCCACACATTCTTAGAAAACTCTTCATGAGACCACAAACCTTAACATTCAATTCATGCATCAACAAGTAAGTGAAGGCAACTTCATTCATGTCAATACAAGACCTTCATCATATAGTCATTTAGACCAACATAGTGCATATAAGAATAGGACCACATCATATAGACTCATACCATGAAGATCTTCAAAACAAGTAGACCAAAACTACAATGTCATGTATATGGACATAAACATAATCATACTTGTTAGGTCACCTTTCTAGGACTTCCTAAGGAGCTACTTGTGCAATGTCTAGTTGGGTTCATTACTTCCCCCTATCCAAAGTAACTTACCTTAAGTCCACCTAGTGAGGATCCTATTCATTTACTTCCATTGTCCATTTTACATTAGGGAAACTATAGCCTTAACCGACACTAGGACAATGGGTGCCAAACATGTAATTTGGTGTTATCCTCTCACACCAAAAAGAGGGCATCTTACTTGTCAAGGTAAGAAATGAGTAACATACTAGCATCTTATGTGATATCACTTGCTAGATACTATGTGGCAAGCATAATTATAGAACTTGGAGGAACATGTGAAAAACCTCTTTATGCCAAGATGGGGCATTATAATTATTCACTTATGGAACCCTATTTATGCCTATTAAGGAATTGTGGTTATCCACCTCATGAGATTTATGGTGACGTACCTTCCCACATTGGGAAGGGACACACACTCATAATTAATTTCACTCGTTGCTAAGCTAGATTCCCTTTATTAGAAACCTTCATTAACATCACTTTATGAAATGTAGGCTTAGGAGACTCATCCCCTCATATGCTTAGATCATAGCTCATAGATGAAAGTACATTAACCTAAATCATGTGAGAAGATCCTTTCACATGGATATAGTATATGTATTAGAACTATCTAGTTTCGGATACACTTGAGCACACCTTTCGAGGATCCTCTATTTACTAGATCATCATTTACGTGTATAAATATATGGGAGAAAACCTTTCACATAACACCTTAAGTCACACATGTTCATACATATAGAAATCAAAACTAGAACTATCCTATCATTGTACACATGTGCAATGCATAGGAAATGTCCCATATCCTTTCCCATAGTAGTAGACCTCTCAAGTCATCATAGTTAAGAAAACATCTATCATACTTCCATAAACATCACTATAACATGCATATTAGTAGAAACTAGTGAATATGAAAACTAGCTTTCATTTAGAGACCATGACCTATACTACTTGTAACATGCATGTAAAGTGAGTGTGTGTGTACATTGATCAACATTGTCATATAATGGATATCAACATCACATTGAGGAATCCACCCTTTTAAACCATAATACTCTTTAAAGAATAGACCACACAACTTATAATAGCATAGGAGAAAAGTCAACTTCATATTACACTTAAGACTCCTAACTTGTGCTATTAATGCATTCTCATAGGGGTACATAGGTAACAGATTATTAACCATTTTAACTAATCAATGGAAGCACCTATACTTTACGATAACATTGATATACACATGCTTATATAATAGCCATACAACCATGATCACAACAAGAATAGGAAAGTAGGCATAAATTTCACATCGTGTAATCATCATAACCACATATTCATATATTCATCAATTTGACTTCAAGGCAATAATCAACACATCTATAATGGAAATAATGTAAAAAACTTCACCATAAGTGGACCATACCACACAATGCCATACAAGGCTTCATCAACTACATTAATATAGAAAAGTAGAGGAGATAAACATCCTTACCAATTTCTCACCCTTTGATCATTATTGATCAGTAACACCTTGTTTATCAAAAATTAGTGTATAGGTAAGTAGATATATTTACTTCAATTGTAGAAGAAACAATTTAGAAATCGCTACAAGATCATACTACAACACAATACAAGGCATCTCATATGTATTGGAAAGTAGAGACTCTTACATCACTCACTAACATGCTTTACTCTCCTTACCATGGCTAATATCCATAATATACAAATAATACAAATCTATGGAAGTAGATTTGTCATATAAATCACATCTTAGTCATCCATAACCAAACCTAGAACTTAGATTTCATCATGTTTCATTACAACATTCAAATTGTAACCTATAAGAACCTAGATTAATGCATGCCAAGAGTCCTTTTGTTTGATATAAAGAATTGATACCCACAACTCCTGAATATAATCAATATAATGCAGTAGACTAAGCATATTAAAAAACTCGAAATCTTTTTTTTACAATTAAAGACCAATGTTACAGTGATCACAAGTTCTACTTAATAGCTTAAGAACACATAGATAAATTAATACCAAGCCTTATTTAAATTGATCATTCCACTTTTATATTCACCATTCAACCATATTATTAGTTTAAAGCAGCATATACAAGAACCATCACATAATCGATTTCCATTTTAGATCATTAGAAGGCCAATGTTACGGTGAATCACGGAAAGTAGGTTAAGTATGTTCAAAAATTCATATATTGATCCACATGGATCCTTCAACATAAATTAAATACCAATTCATGTAAATAAAAGCAGATATAACCACTTCAACTAATAGAATCACAATTCAGTCAATAACAAGTCAAGATCACAAAGCCCATGCAAGGACTAAATCGATTGTTTGAAGGGAGATGGGTTCATCATGCAATTGGAGTAAAATCACGTTCAAACCATTAAATTAACATAAATTCTCCATGATTTAAGCATTAAAAACGTTTTGATAAGTAACCCATGAATAGATTAAAGAAGAAGAACTTGATGATAGTTTTCTCTTTGAAAACTTTTAGATTAACTCTCTAGATGGAAGGATAACTATAGATGAAGGATCACCATACATTTATCTACATGAATACCTCTAAAAAATGGTTAATAAATCATGGGAATCCCAGCTCCGAGCTGTTCTTGAGCTTCAACAACAATAAAGGTTTCTAGAGTGAATATTTTTAAAGGGAAAGATTCCATTTCCTGGGAAAGGATTTGGAATGGGTTCTTCACATGATAGATGACTTATATATGCCCAAAAGTAAATAAATAAACCTCTTAGAGTAATTTTAGTATGTGGGGTTAATTTCCCATTCACCCCTTAAATAAAATAGACGAAATACATAGCTACTGGCAACCATAGAAGGAACCCATCTATTGGCCGTTGGTCAATCGACTGGCCGTCATTTGGATTTCGTCGATCTGTCCTTAGAAAAATTTTTGCTTGAGACCTGCCCAAACTAAATTTTCCATCGACGAGACCTCACCAACGGTCCGTTGGTTGACAAACTTGTTGTGGTTTGGTCCGTCGATTGACACTACCAAGGCAGTTTCTAGACCAGCCTTAGGTCCTTCTTGTGGGGCCTTTTGCGGGGCCCTTTAGAAGTGGTACCCAAACTTTTCCCAACATAAATACGAACCTTAACGATTTTTGGAACTTCCTCGTAAGTTTCAACCAAAACAAACACCTGTAACTTTTCCAAACAGGCTAGGCCATATCAAGACACACATTGAGCGTCTGGAGGGCTATCTTTCGAACGCCCTGGACGTTCTTGGTCGTTTGACCTCCAAATTTCCCGAAACTCAATATACTATCTTTCAACATCATTATAACTAATTTTATGACTTAATAAGATCATTTAATACATTATATAAGTACGTATATACACATGAGGTACATAGGTGACTAGTCGTCGAACGTTTTAGTCGTCCTTAGATGTTTGACTTCCAAATGACCTCAAACTTTACACACTGCCTCAAAACAATATTATTAAGTAATTTTTGTATCTTATAAACCTAATAAAAACATATTAGTCTATAGACACCCTACCTCATTTTGGGGTCTTACAATATCGCCCACTTGGGAACTTTCGTCCTTGAATGACACATAGGGCTCTTTAATCACAAAAAGGATTTCAATGCATCATAGAAAAATTCATAACACTTAAAAAAACATAAAACATTTTATCACTCAATTCACACAATCAAGCAAATCCATTACTCATTCACTCTTTAATGCATCAAACACAAAGGCTCTTATCATGTTCATAAGAGGAACATCCTTCTCCTAATCATGACATGGTCATTGCACTTTAATTTATGAAGATATCATCTTGCAACTATTCTTTAAGTCACACTTAGGAATATTTCGACAACACTCAATAAGCAATTAGGCACTCATACTTCAATGCAATAGACTTGATCTAATTGAATCAACAAAGATCTTCATTAGTTAGACTTAGTGCGATGAAGGTCATGCTCAACCATACCATGCTTAGTGGTATCCATGGAGGAATGTCCTTCTACTTAACACACTGAAATGTATCATTAGTTCACACCTAAGCAAGGTACAAGGTCATTTCCTTTAAATATGAGAAATTCTCAATTTTTAAACCAACGCATGCTCATGTTTGTTTCAACGTTATGTTTAAATGGTAAGTCATTCCAAGTACATTGTTACAAATAGGAAGAAATTTCACAAAATATCAATTTCTAACATAGTACTCCCTTCACAGTAAGAATCATTTGAGAAGAATAACACAATTCATAGGCACACACATGAGCACTTAGGTAAACATGCTTCCACTTTTCAAGAATGAGCTTACAATTATACATTTCAAATCATAAAAGTGACATAGTTTTCAAGATACTCAATATATTTCACTTGAAGGCTAAAAATTTCACCTCACAAGTGACTATTAACATGTTACTAATCTTATCTCGTTAAGTCAAATGCACAACTAATTTCAAGATGAAAATTGTCTTAAGAAAACATGGATGTTATCGACATTTTTATTTCATGCCCTTTGGAACATTCATAATATCTTTAAAGTAATGTCAATCAATACATACTAAACATATAAAGGTCATGAAATTCATACTCTATGCCAAACTCTATTCATGAACAATCTTACTAAAGCTTCATTAGATTCAAGTTCAAGTAAGAATACAAGGACAAGGTTGAAATATCTACAACCTTACAATTGCATCACCATCCCCAACTTAGGATGTAACATTCCAGAAAAATATACCCTTCTAGTGAAGAGTCTATTATGTTATAAAGAATAGGTATTGCAGATAAATAGGCATCCCAATTTCCAATATTTAGAAATATGGGGCATATTAGAAAATATTGGCGTAAAAGGTGTTAGCCAATTATCTATGTATTGAAAAGATTGTCCAAGAAATGTATATTCAGTGAAGACCCTAAGCTAAAAACATATATTTTCTAGTATTTTCACCTTAGGTGCGAGGTATCCAACTTTCAAGCCTAGGCACCATAGCATATGACCAATTAAAACTGGCATATAAATTAAGGAGTGCTCAAGGACATGGTGAGCATCCTTGGGACAACTAGTAAACATTCCAAATAAACCCCAAAGAATAGTTATTTAGGAAAGTACAAACAACAACATATGAGCCTCAACACATGTGCAAGCACATGTGCGACCCATTTGCAAGAATTCGGCTAGGGTGGTTAGGGCGGTTAGGGGCAGGCGCACATGTGGGGGTCAAGACATGTAGGGCTAAGAATTCTAATCAAGTCTAGGCTACAACTAACTTACCTAACTAGATAAATTACCTAGGAATAACCGAAATAAACTAACCAAGGGACCCGACAACTTAAGACACAACTTGGTTACATTAACTTAGTAACTAATTCAAGAAACTAACGGTACCTAACCTAGGATGGTCCAAAGGGTTAATTATGTTCCTAAAGACTTAAGTGTAGTTTAGTAAATATCCTAGGTCACTTAATTAATTAAATTAACAACTTATTTAATTAATTTAAATGGGAAAACCGAAATCTTTACAATAGACAAGTAACTAACTAAGAAACATCCTAGTATCTAACCTAGGATGGTCCAAAGGGTTGGTTATGGTCCTAAAAACATAGGGGTACTTTAGTAATTACCATAGTTCACTTAATGAAATAAATTATCAACTTAATTAATTAATTTACATGGGAGAACCTAAATCCTTACACTAGACAAGTAACTAACTAAGAAACGTCCTAGTACCTAAACTAGGATGGTCCAAAGGGTTGGTTATGGTCCTAACAACTTTGGGTTACTTTATTAATTACCCTATGTTACCTAATTAATTAAATTAGTAACTTAATTAATTAATTTAATTGGTCAAAATTGAAACCATTAAGCAATTTCAAGATTTCGATTAAGTCAAGTGTTCTTCTAATTCTAGTCAATCTACCAGGGGCCTTTTAGTAAATTAGATAATTGATTTATTTATTAAGTTAATTAGTCTGAGTTAAATTACTAAATATCAGTTCCTAATACCTAAAAGCCACGACTAGAGCTGAAAACAAGTATTAGAAAAACAGTGAACAAAACGCAAGAAAAACATAAAAGTTTCTCTAGATTTCTCTTAGACGTTTTATAGGTTTTGTTCAAGGTTTCGTGCAAGGTGGTCTTCATAGATTTAATTATACATAAGGTATGAGTTTTCTCTCATGGAATTATTTCTCCAGGAGACCTTTCAAACGTTTGAATTCATGAACTTCGAAATAGGGTTGTTCCCCAATGATATTGTTGAACGTCCATCTCCCTAGTTATCCTTGTTTTTTATTCTATAAGTATATAGATGTAATATTAAACATGTTGTTTGTATGTGGTTCTATCTGATTTTATAAGTTCTTTGTTGTTACCGACTATTGAGGTCTATAGATTGGATTCGAATGATTTGAGTGTTAGTTACACGAATTAAGGAATGATATAATGTTAAGTTGTGTTTAGAGAATATGAAGTTACTATGAATCATTACGGAATTTAGTTACTGTTAAAATTTAATGTTTTCGACTCTTTCATCATGGGGAATCAGTATATTACATTCATAATATTAATTGATGTGGTTTGTGATGACATAATGAATGTTGTTTAAGTGAAAGTTTGGTTTATGCCAATAAAATGGCTAACAATGTCTTGCCCAAAATGTTGAATGAAATCGGCTTACAATACTGCTTTCAAAGAATGATGAAAAGAAAGACTAATGGCTAATTTAAGACCAACTAAGCATGGCGAAGGTAACTTTTGAATTCATAACGAAGGGATTGCCATTAATTGGGACAAGTATCAACATACCTTTTCCAAATGAACTATGAACATAGTAACTACATTGAAGAAAGTTCTTAACGTTTATAAAGAATGGTATAAAGCTACCAAAGACATGAAATGATTAAAGGTGAGTAATAACAGTATTAGAAGTCCTAAAATTATGAAAGTGACCAAAATGGGTTTTTAAAGGAAGTGAGACAAATCTCACTTACACCTAAGACAACTCTGGTAAAGATACTCACAAAATATGGTGTTAATAATCGTGAGACAAGTCTTATTAACACCAAGATGATAATGTAAGGTTAAATTTAAATTTCTTCAAGTAAAGAAAGGGATGAACGATTATCCAAAGAGTTAGGTATACCTCATAACTAGAAGCAAGCTTCCATAATGTTTGAGCTAACTCTAAAAGATGTAAAAAAAAAAGAAGTTGAGCAAAGCACCGATAGACTAGCAAATATCTTGTTCCAGCACATGTAAGTCTAATGAGATGATTCTACCACTAAGGTGTATAAGTAGTCTCCGTATGTCTCCTAGTCTTCGAACCATGTTGCCATCATAGGAACTAGCAATCGGATTCTACCTAAGCGAGCTAGGTATGATGCGCTTTAACTTTTCCGGTGATTCACCTCTTTTCGGTGTGGGGAGGATACCAGATTTTATGTTTAGATATCATGATCTATGTCTATTTAACGCTCAAATAAAGTATTCGGTTCACTTTAGCTGTGAACCACCTCTTTTCGGCGTGCGGAGAACACTGAACTTGGTTTCACTTAAGCCGGTGAACCACTCCTTTTCGGTGTGGGGCAGACACTGGATTTCATGTTAGCTCACACGATCTAGATTCACTTTGATCGGTGAATCACCTCTTTTCTGTGAGGCAGACACTAGATTTTATATGAGCTCACATGATCTTCATTCTAAAGATGTCCTTAAGAAACCAAGAAACAAAGAAGAATAGATTTATGTTCAAAATGAGCTAAGAAATTAAGAGCTTAAGAATATTAAGATAAGAATGAAGTTTTCAGCAAATAATGGGCATAGAAAATAATGACTTCTTTTATCATGAAAATGGGCATAGCAAAATAAAAATGGCTTATAATGACTTCTTATATTATGCCAATAAAGAGGAGCAAAATTTAATGGCTAATAAATGCCCCATGATCTCCTTAATATGAAAAATTATGAAATAAGTGTCCTAGCCAATAAAAATTGGCTTATAAAGTGTTCATGCCCAACGAATCTAGAATGGAACGAATAACTTGTTGTAAGTATAGCCAAATCATTTCCTTAGTCCTTGGATTACTTACTTGATTCATTTTAGTCGATTCATTGTAGGTATGAGACTATAAAGAATTATTTCAATTGTAAGTAAAACATAGGATTAAAGAAGGTCATTGAACTACATAACAACATGAAGAAAAAGACTGAAGAAAAAACAAAGTGTCAAAAAGGGGGCTCTCGGGTTTGGGGCATCAAATTTAAAAGTTGTCGCTCGAGTTGCTCTAAAATTATATTGATGAGTCTAAGTCTTTTATTAATATAGAAAATGAGTTTATGTTCTTTGAATGAATTAAAATACGTCATATTCATACCACAATTCACAAATAATGAATTTGGAAAGTCTAGTGATGTCACTTTCATAAAATTATATGTTTTTATATGAACAACTTTCCTTGATCATGCATATTCCTTATGTGTATGTGTACATCCACCCATACTATGTACAAGTGTGTACTAACCTTGTACAATTATTAATTTTATAGGTGCAGCTCAGAGAAAAGGTTGAAGATTCATCGAAGCTGTTTGGATTGTCAATCTCCAGACTTTGGTAGGTTCTCTTGATGTTTAGGATGCTATACTTATCTGTCTAGATTAGTACTTTATACATAGGTAGTGAATGTTGTCTATAGCGTTTCATTTTAGTGATTTAATTCAAATCTTTGTATTATGGCCACTTTGGCAAACTACTACAATATATATTGATCTTTTTATTTGAATTGATTTATCAATTGTAGTTGACTGTTTTTATTTGGGCTTAGTAGAATGTTATCTATGTAGAAAATATATGAAGTCTATGTATACTTCATCATGTTTTAAAAGTTTTAAATTTTCTGCAAATTTAACCATATGAATTTTATTAAAGCTAAGAAGAGGATCGTCTGCGACCTCTGAGAGGTGTACGATGCCGGTTGCATTCGGATTCCACAATCTGGGTGTCACAAACTTATTACCAGAGCATGAGGTAAATTAACTAGGAACTAGATCTCAAAATAACCACGTTACGTAGTTTCTTACTTATGGTTGTGAAGCGCTCCACAATCGTGACTTAGATACTTAGTGATGTTAGGAATCTTCCCTTCTTCTACTCTTTATCGTGTCGTGTAGAGATTTAAAATTTTGTGTCGTTCTGGCATCTAAATTCCTTTGATTTTGATATAATCTTGGGTATGGATTGTCTCCATATGTACTATTCTACCATAAACTAATCAAAACGGGGTAGTAAGGTTGCAGTTGCCAAATGGGTTAAAGTTTAAATGGGAGGGGCGTGGTTCAAATCAAACAAGCCAAATAGTTCCAATCTTAAAGCCAATAAGAATTTATATAAAGGGTTAGGAGCCGATTAGAACCTTTCTTACGAAGAGGTTCCCATTGGAATTTTAGATCCCCAAGTGAAATGGTTGAGGAGCAAGGAGTTTTCCACCGTTAAGGTGTTATGGAGGAACCACCTTGTTGAAAGGGCAACATGGGAGGCCGAGGCCGATATCAGATCCTGTTACCCTCACTTATTCAGTTCTTGAGGGTAGATACTTTCTTCCTTAGTCCGATGAGTTAATGAGACTCTAAATCTTAATGCATTAGGCGATTTTTGTGTTCTAAGACCATAACCGTGTATCTTATACTTGCACTATATGAGTTAAAATAAGTTCATGCTAGCATTCATGTTGCAATTTTTGTATATGTAGACATGATTTTTGTGTTCTATGAGTTGTGATGTGCATTAAGTTAAGTGTGGTTGAGAAGGAAGTTCCTCAATCTCAAATATGAAGCTTCAGATAAACATGAGTAATCTGCATCATCAAGAGTAAGTGTGACTCAAAAATTCATAAAGAGTAATGTTTCAAGTATGATAATGTGTTTTTGAAATTACCTCTTTGATTTGAAATGATATGTAGTTTCATATACGGGGAAAAATGTTACAAATGGGGGGGGGGGATAATGTAACATTCTAGAAAATATACATGTCTAGTGAAAAGCCTATTAAGTTTTAAAGAATAGGTATTGGGTGTAAATACACATCAAAATGCCCAATATTTAGAAATATTGGGCATATTAGAAAATATTGGCTTAAAGGGTGTAAGCCAATTGTCTATGTATGTCTCCTACTTACCTTCAGTGGAGACCCTAAGCAAAAAAACATATATTTTCTAGTATTTTCACATTAGATGAGAGGTATCAAAGTGTCAAGTCTAGGGACCATAGCACATGACCAATTAAAATGGGCATGTAGATTAAGTAGTGCCCAAAGACATAGTGGGGATCCTTTGGACAATAAGTAAACATTCCAAATGAACCCCCAATAATAGTTATCTACGAAAGTACACACAACAAGAAATGAGAAGCAACACATGTTCAAGCACATGTGCAATCCATGTTCAAGCACATGTGCAAGAATTCTGTTAGGGTGGTTAGGGTGTTTAGGGGCAGACACACATGTGGGTCTGATCTTCCTAATCAAATATAGTCTCTAGATAACTTACCTAATTAGCTAAATAACCTAGGACTAACCGAAATAAACTTACCACGGGACCCGACATCCTAAGACACAACCGGGTTACACTAACCTAGTAACTAGTTCAAGAACATCCTAGTATCTAACATTGGATTGTCCAAAGGATTATTTATGGTCCTAACTACTTAAGGGTACTTTATTAATTACCTTAGGTCACTTAATAAATTAAATTAACAACTTAATTAATTAATTTACATGGCAAACCGATATCCTTAAACTAGAGAAGTAACTAACTTAGAAACATCCTTGTACCTGACCTAGGATTGTCCAAGGGTTGGTTATGGTACTAAAAACATAGGGGTACTCTAGTAATTACAATAGGTTCCTAATTAATTAAATTAAATGGGCAAATTGAAATCCTTACACTAGACAAGTAACTAACTAAGAAACATTCTAGTACCTAACTAGGATGGTCCAAAGGGTTGATTATGGTCCTAATAACTTAGGGGTACTTTAGTAATTACCCTAGGTTACGTAATAATTAAATTACAACTTAATTAATTAATTTAATTGGTAAAAAACTGAAACCCACTAAGCAATTTCCAGATTTCGGTTAAGTCAAG
>JAKWJD010000417.1:0-24006 GCA_027705065.1 Solanum peruvianum | reverse complement strand
GAGGAACTAATGTCCATGTATGATTTTGGAAGAGACCATTAAACTCGTCACTCATTGCATCAAGGCACCTGGAGTCTTTAGATGCTTGTGTGAAACATGTTGGCTTAACCAAGAAGTAGAAACAGAGTTATTAAGTGAAGGGAAAACACGTGTCTTTAGTGAAGCGGTCATCGAACGAGTAACCATGACATGAGCACGGTTATCTGTGTGATTAGGATCTAAAGCTGCAGAAGAATATAAATTAGAAGAAGATGATACATCTTGATGATAATCATGCATAACATGATCTGTAGTTGAGGTAGTTTCATGAGAAAGAGGTTGCTGATTTGTGGGGATAAAGACGGACTAGTTAGAATATATGAGTTATGCACAAAAGAAGGCGGTGGAGATAAAATAGGAGAACTTCGCACAACATGTACTTGTGTAGTAGGTTGAGAAAATTGATTATTTGAACATGTGAAAGTTAGAGTTCTAGGAGAAATTATAGACATGTTTTTAGGAGATATAGAGATAGAAGGGGAATAAGTTGTATCAAACGTGAAGGTAAAATCAAAGTTAGTAGTTGGTGAAGAGCATATATCAGGGAATTGAACTGGAGAAAATATAGGAGGGCTGGTTTGTGAGGAAGCAACTGTAAGAGGACTAGGATTTGCTGGAAACATAGAACTATACAGGAAAAAGGATTCTTGAAAATTTACATGACAGGACAAAATTATCCGATTAGTGGATGGATTCAAACATTTGAATCCTCTTTGATGTGGAGATACACCGAGAAATAAACAAGCTTTAGATCGTGGAAGAAACTTGTGACCAAAAGAATGTGCAACATAAGAAAACCATAAACACCCAAAAAGTGTAAGCGAACTGTAATCAGGTGGTTTACCATACAATTTTTCATAAGGTGACGTAAAATTAAGAATAGGAAGAGGAGTAATATTAATTAAATGAACTCCAAATAGAGAAACGTCTGCCCAGAATGAATAAGGCATTAAATATTGAAAGAGAAGAAAACATATCTGATTATTAACATCTCGATGCTTTCTTTTTGCACGACCATGTTGAGCAGAGGTATATGAACATGAGAAATGATGAATAATTCCATGCTCGCGAAAAAAAGAACGAAAATGAGAATCGTAATATTCGCCGCCACCAATATGATTGACAATAAGAAATAGAGGAATGAAAAATGTTTGTGACCATGTTATAGAATTCTTTAAGCTTATTAATGCCTCTGTAGGTTATTAGCATTTTAATATTAATATTTAACATATTAAATTTCTTTATTTTGGAGTTATAAGAATGACCATTGGTAGGCATTTGTGTCTTAAACTACCAATTTAATCATGCTATTCACCTTTGACTTGGTAGCCATGTAATACCATTACTTTTGGCTCTATCAGTTGAATTCATTGTGAGATAAAAACATTCCAATAAACATTGGAATGTATAACTTTATATCATCCATTAGCATTGATTATCCATCACTTTATTTCATTCTTAATTCCTCCATTACTCTTTGTAACCTATGTAACCTATGCAATTCTTATTGTAACCGATGAAACTCCTAAGGCCATTATCTTCACTATTTACTACCTCCATTATCTTCCTATTCATTTTTAGGAAGACTTCTTGTAGTATAAATAGTGGTGTTTTTCATTTGTTTAGTACACACAAAAAACACAAGAGAAAACAAAGAGTGAAAGAGTTAGTCTACAAGAGAGTTCTTATTAGTTGAAGGGAGGTATTCTTTTTTGTGGAGCTTTGGACTCAAATCTTATCCAGAGTTCTTGAGTTATACTTTGTGAAGGTTGTTGTATCCTGGAGGGACAAGTCAAAGAGGACTACTGCTGGACCGGTTAAAACATTTGTTGTAGTGGGCTTGAATCGCCTTAAAGAGAGTGAGATATCCACCCCTCTGCCTGAAGAGATAAATTTCTTCATTTTATTTTCAATTGTAATCTTGCAATTTTATTATCTTGTAAGTTTTTTAACAAACAATTTTAAGGAGATTCAAAGATGACTACAATTTAAAAAACCGCGGATGTCAAGATGGGAGACCTCAACAAGCCATTTCGGTTCAATGGTAACCATTTCAAGAGATGGAAGGGTAAAATACATTTCTACTTAAGTCTCCTCAATGTTTCTTATGTATTAACTGAGAAATCCAAATAAAGAAGACATCACCACTATGAATGATGATGAAACTATTTCTCATCTAGAGAAAGTGGAAAAGTACGATGGTGATTCCTATAAGTGTCGGTATTATCTACTTAATTGTATATCTGATAATTTTTATGATTATTATGATAGAACTTACTCTAGTGCAAAGAAAATTTGGAAGGCATTGCAAAGTAAGTATGATGCCGAAGAGGCTGGAGCAAAAAAATATGCAGCTAGTAAATTTTTTCGTTTCCAAATGGTGTACAACAGATCAGTGGTAGATCAATCTGAAGACTTCATTATGATTGTTGGAGATCTTAGGTCTGAAGAGGTTAAAATTGGAGATAACCTTATTGTTTGTGGCATAGTGGATAAACTTCCACCTTCTTGGAAGGAATTTCAAAAAACTATGCGTCACAAACAAAAGGAAACCTCTCTTGAATCCTTGATAATGAAAATCCGTATGGAAGAAGAAGCAAGGGGCCAAGATGCACTTTTACAAACACAAGAGAACAACATTACATCGAAGGTAAATTTAATTACTTTGAATAATGCTACTCCTGAAACTCACAAAAATACTTCTTTAAAGCCTAAGAAGAAAAAATTCAAGAAAAATAATGGTAGACCTCTCAAGAAAAATAATGGTGAAATCACCAAGCACAAAATCAACAAGTTCAAGAAAAGGGACCATGCTTTGTTTGTGGCAAGAGTGGGCATATTGCTCGATTTTGCATATTCCAGAAACGTGGTCCTAACCCTTAGGAAAACATTACCGAAGAACCTTTTGTGGTGGTGATTACCGATATAAACATGGTTGAGAATGTTGATGGTTGGCTGACTGATTCTGGTGCAAACCGTCATGTCTGTTATGACAAAGACTGGATTAAAAAATATACTCATTTTGAGGAACCCAAAATCATCATGCTTGATGATGCTCACACTACTCAAGTGCTTGGAAAGGTAGATGTTGAATTGTGTTTTACTTCTGGAAGGATATTAACTTTGAAATATGTACTTTATAATCTTCTATGAGAAAAAATTTGATGTCTAGTTTTCTTCTTAATATAGCAGGTTTTAAATAGATTATTATATCTGATCAATATGTAATAGTGAAGAAAGGCATTTTTGTGGGGAAGGGGGATGCATGTGATGGGGTGTTTAAGTTGTATGTTGAAATGAATAAAACTTCTACTTCTGTTTATATGTTTTCTTCTACTAATTTTTGGCATGCTCGTTTGTGTCATATTAATGATCTTTATGTTGGAATCATGAGTAGTTTAGGATTAATCCCAATGATTAAAAATAATTTTGAAAAATGTGAGGCTTGTAGTAAAGGCAAGATCACTAAAAGCCTCATTTTCAAGTTGAAAGAAAAACTGATTTGTTAGGATTAATTCATACTGATATTTGTGAACTTGGTGAAATTCTAACTCGTGGAGGTAATAGATATTTTATTACATCCATTGATGATTTTTCTAAGTTTACATATGTTTACTTGATGAAAAATAAAAGTGATGCTTTTGAAAATTTCAAAAATTACCTCAACGAGGTTGAAAATCAGTTTGAAAGAAAAATAAAAAGAATTAGAAGTGATATAGGTCGTGAATATGAATCAAATGAGTTTAATCCTTTTGTTAGATTATTGGGAATAATTCATGAAACTAATCCTCCTTATGCTCCTTCGTCGAATGGAGTAGTAGAAAGGAAAAATAGAACTTTGGTTGAATCGACTAATGTCATGCTTATTGAGTCACATGCTCCTTTAAATTTTTGTGTAAAGCTATCTTAATTGCTTGTTATGTGTTGAATTGTGTGCCTCATAAAAAGTCTAAGTTGACACCTTTTGATTTGTGGAAATGTTACAAGCCAAGTTTGGGATATCTAAGAGTTTGAGGTTGTCTAGCCTTTGTGAGGTTAATGGATCCCAAGATTACAAAGTTGGGTAAGAAAGTTACTACTTGTGCTTTTCTTGGTTATGCTTCGAATAGTATAGCCTATAGATTTTTTAATCTTAAAGATAATATTGTAATAGAATTTGGTGATGCTATTTTTCATGAAAATAAATTTTCTTTTGATACTAAAAATAGTGGGGGTCAAAGGATTCAACAAAATATTTTGTCACTACCTAGTTATTCTACTTTAATTTTGAAAAATAAAGAAGTTGGTGATTTTGAGTTAAGAAGAAGTAAAAGAGCTAGAGTAGAAAAAGATTTTGGTCCAGATTTTTATGTGTTTAATGTTGAAAATGACCCTCTAACTTTGAAAGAAGCATTATCTTCACATGATTCTATTTTATGGAAAGAGGCTGTAAATGATGAAATGGAATCTCTAATTTCTAATAAAACTTGGAAGTTAGTTGATTTACCACCGGGTTGTAAAACAATTGGTTGCAAATGGGTCTTAAGGAAAAATTTGAAACGGGATGGTTCTATTGATAAATACAAGGCTAGGCTAGTTGCACAAGGTTTTAAACAACTAGAAGGCCTAGAATTTTTTTGATACTTTTTCTCCGGTAACAAGAATTACATCCATTAGACTTTTAGTTGCTATGGCTACAATTTTTGATTTGCAAATTCATCAAATGGATGTAAAAACTGCTTTTCTAAATGGAGACCTAAATGAAGAAATTTATATGGACCAACCGAGTGTTTTGTTGAATCAGGCCAAGAAAGCAAAGTATGTAAACTTACTAAATCCCTATATGGCTTGAAACAGGCACCAAAGCAATGGCATGAAAAGTTTGATTCCTGCATGATTGAAAATGGTTTTAAAACAAATTAGTGTGATAAGTGCATATACCATAAGTCTTGGAATAATTCACATGTGATCATTTGCCTATATGTTGATGATTTGTTGATCTTTGGCTCTAACATGAATGTTATTGGTGAAGCTAAAAATGTTCTTAGAAGCCATTTTGATATGAAATATCTTGGTGAGGCAAATTTTATTCTTGGAATAAAAATAACAAGAACATGTGAGGGGATTTTCCTTGACCAGTAAATTTTGAAAAAATATAACATTCATGATTGCAAGCATGTTGCTACTCCTTTTTATTCAAGTGTTCACTTATTTCCTGTTGAAAGTGAAAATGATGTAATAAATCAAAAGGAATATGCTAGTATAATCGGAAGTTTGAGATATGTGACTGATTGCACTAGGCCTGATATTGCATATACAGTAGGAGTACTTGGCAGGTTTACAAGCAAGCCAGGTAATGAACATTGGAATGCTATAACAAGAGTTATGAGATATTTATTTGGAACAAAAAATTGTGGTTTGTTCTATAAAAAATATCCTGCTGTACTTGAAGACTTTTGTGATGCAGATTGGAACACTTTGTCAGGTGATTCATATTCTACCACTGGTTATGTCTTTACTTAAGGTGGTGGTGCTGTTTGTTGGAGATCAAAAAAGCAAACTATAATTGCTAACTCTACCATGGAGGCTGAACTAATTGCTTTAGCTTCAGCTAGTAAGGAAGTGAATTGGTTAAGAGATTTGTTGTTTCGAATTCCTTATTTTGAAAAACCAATTCCTCCTATTTTAATTTATTGTGATAGCACCGCTGCAATTGGTAGAGTTCAAAATCGTCATTACAACGGTAAATCCTGACCTATAAGGAGGAATCACAGTAATGTAAGATGTATTTGACAAATGGTACCATTAATGTTGATTATGTCAAATCTTGTGATAATCTTGCAGATCCTCTTACGAAGGCCTTAACAAGAGAAAATATCTGGAGCACATCGAGGGGGATGAGATTGAAGCCTACAAATCCTTGAGTCATATTTGAGGAAACCCAACCTGGGGACTAGAGATCTTATAACCAAGTTCAAAGGGAAAAACTAATCATATGATGACTTGTTGTGAAAAATGCACTGTTTTTTTCCCTCCCTATGATGTGAGTGCATTGTTTCCTGTAGTTTGTGAAGGTTGAGTTAATAAAACTCTTAATGAACATCTGTAGCCCATATGGGTGGAGTGTTAATCTTATAGGAGCACTCTCGACAGATTTCACTTATGTGATGCATGGAAGTAGGTCGCTTCCTATGGGAATGGGGCTTATTCTCAAATACACTCATAAAACCGGGATAGCACTTGACCATAACGTGCTGACTGTTAAAGCTCATGTCAACACCTTGATTATTATGTGTGAGCAGTGATATTTTATTTTCCTTGAGCATCATAGTTCAAGTCTGTGACCACTACGACTCTGGAGTAAAAGTTACTATTTCACTAAGTGGAGGTTCAATGCAGAGCACACATTCATTATGCATAGTAGTCTTCCTTCAACTGATATACTCTCTTATCTAAATATTAAAATGAGTGATGGATTGTTAGGTTATTAGCATTTTAATATTAATATTTAACATATTGAATTGCTTTATTTGGAGTTATAATAATGACCATTGGTAGGCATTTGTGTTTTAAACTACCAATTTAATCATCTTATTCATCTTTGACTTGGTAGCCATATGATGCCCTTACTTTTGGCTTTATTGGCTGAATTTATTGTGAGATAAAAACATTCCAATAAACATTGGAATGGATAACTTCTACATCATCCATTAGCATTGCTTATCCATCACTTTATTTCATTCTTTATTCCTCCATTACTCTTTGTAACCTATGTAACCTATGAAACTCCTAAGGCCATTATCTTCACTATTTACTACCTCCATTATCTTCCTATTCATTGCTAGGAAGACTTCTTGTAGTATAAATAGTGGTGGTCTTCATTTGGTTTGGTACACACAAAAAAATACAAAAGAACACAAAGAGTGAAAGAGTTAGTCTAAAAGATAGTTCTTATTAGTTGAAGGGAGGTGTTCTTTTTTGTGGAGCTTTGGACTCTACTCTTGTCCAGAGTTGTTGAGTTATACTTTGTGAAAGTTGTTGTATCCTGGAGGGAACAAGTTAAAGAGGACTACTGCTGGACCAGTGAAAACATTTGCTGCAGTGGGCTTGAATCTCCTTAAAGAGAGCGAGATATCAGCACCTCAGCCTGAAGAGATAAATTTCTTCATTTTATTTTCAATTGTAATCTTGCAATTTTATTATCTCGTAACTTTTTTTACTAACCGTCTCTAATTTGTTTCGCAGTATATAAATCCAAGAGTACTTGGTGTGATCATCCAGAAATAAGATATAATAACAAAAAAAAGAATTTGAAGTGAAATGAGCTTGCCACACATCTGATTGAATTAAAAGAAAAGGAGCAGGTGCAATATTATGAGAAAGAGGAAATTGTAACTTCGATTGTAACTAGATGACAAACATTATAACCAGAATTTCCAAAAGAGGAATTACAAATTAATGAAACCCCTATGAATTAAAGCTGTAAGAGTGTTCCCCTGGTTGGCCTAAACGTTGTTGCTAAAGATATGAATGTTAGACGACACTTGAGAGACAAACATGACAGGAGCAGCGGAAAGTTGAGCGAACATGAAAGAGATCTATTATTCTTACAATGGAGCAAGACTTCTTGGTATATTGTTCTTAACAAAAAATACCAGATTCAGTGAATTGAATGGAAGAATTATTGCCGACACACAAACGGTGAACGGACATTAAATTCTTCTGAAGAGAAGGAACATACAAAAATTATTTATTAAAGAGGCTCAGAAGATGTCGGAAGAAAAAAAGTGTTAGTAGATAAATAGAAAGAAGATTACCATTTCCAACCATCAACTGTGGAGAAACATTGCAAGGAGATGATGGATTGTTCGTCATATCTGTAGAAGCACCAGAATAAGGATACATACTGATGATTGTACCTTCTCCAAATTCATAGCGACAAATGATTGGTAGTAAACTGGGAGCATATGAATGATTGAAACAATTACTATACTCCAAAGTAGTATGGTTAAAGTGGAAGCAAATTTGACATTGTTTAGTCGAGGTGAAAGGAGGTCTCCAAAGAATTCTATCACCTGAAGAAGAACGAAAGGAGAAAAATTAGAGCGAGAAGAGTATTGATTTCGACCTTTACCTCGGCCTGATCGACCACGACCATGACCATTATGGGATCCTACTAGGTATTGATTAGCATGAGATGAATTTGAAGAAGGAGGTTGAGAAAGTGGTGGTGCTTGAGCTGAAGCCACTAACACAGTGTGAGATGTACAATCTTCATTGTTTGTCGCATTAATATGTGCCTCTTCAGTAAGTACAATGGACACAAAGCGAGAAAGGACGGAAGTGTTCCTGTCGCATTTAAACTAGAGACCAAAGTATGATAAAAAGGTGGAAGTCCTTGCAATTCTTGGGTCACTAAATCATCATCAGTAACCAGTTTTCCAACTGCTTTAAGTGAACATGCAAGTGAATGCAGTTGATGGAGATAATCCTCCATGGACAGGGAATCTTTTTTAAAATTCTAAAAAATTTGATTTCAGATGAATTGACAAGGATGAGACCTGATTTAGGTAAAGGGAAGCACGAATATACCATGCTTCTTGGAAGTGTCGCAAGCGTAGAACAAGTGACTCAAGAACCGGTGGAGAGATAGTGGCATTAATCCAACTTAGATTAACTATGTCGCATTGAATCCACAAAAGATACTCATCATGAGTTGAGGATAGGCATGGAATAGATACATCAACCAAGGGAAGAAGATGTGGCTATTTAGAATGGTAAGAAAAATCTTTTTCCAAGTAATATAATTAAGATATGTCAAATTCAATAGGTACAAAACCTTTAATGTTTTAAATAGTTGGAGGAGGATTTGGAAGACCCAAAGAGGAGTGAAAGGAGATGACTTGAATTGAGGAAGTATTTTGAGCGGAAATAGTTTGAGAAACCACGGTGTTATTGATACCATGTTGAAGTTTAAGTTTCATCGAGATTGGAGAAAGTAAACAAAGGCCTGCGTGTGAATAGCAAGGAATGAACATGTGCTATTTATAAGGCAATTACAGGTACATAACTCTTTAAAGTTATATTTATAATAATATTTTTCATTTTTGCCCTCTTAAAATAGTGCACTTTTAATCTCTTAAGCCATTGCGTTTTAGTTTCAAATGTGCACTTTCTAGGTCCTAAAAGAAAAGGCTTAGACTAAAGAAAATTGCACATTTTACACTTAAAATAGGCAAAACGAAGCTGTTAAAAGGTTGCGATTTTTATCTTTTAAAATCTGTATTTTTTCAAGCTTAAATATTGAACTACAAAGCCCACAAAAGGGCAGTGTTTTCAGCTACAAAACCTGCTGGGTTTACACTCGAACTATGTACATTTTGAGCTCGAAATATGCACCTTTTTGAGCTTAAAGGCTGCATTTTTCGAGACTCATTATACCACTCTTAAATGTCAAGAAAGTGATATATCTAGTCGTAAAAATCTGCACTTCTCTCAACCAAAATATCTGCACATTGAACCATCAAAATCTGCACTATTAGGCTACTAAAACCTGCATTTTAGGATACCCAAAGTCACATTTTAAGCACTTAGTTTATAAAACACAAATCTGAAATAGGTACTTAACATTTTGAAAAGATTGTGCCCTAGTTCCTTTCTTTGAAAAGACATGCTTTCATAACCACAAAGCGTCAAGTAACAAATAAAACCTAGTTGGAAAATATTATTATAAGCTATATAACTATAATGAACCCAGTATCCTAGTATGATCGGCAATCAAACCTTGGTTTTTGAAACATCTCCTTCACTAGTAATTAATAAATGTACTAGAAGAGATGCGACTGAAACTATATCCTATAGACTAGTTACTCTTTTGTATGATTGAACCTTTTGTTATTAACTAAATAAAATCCTTCAATTATTTAGCGAAATAACCAAATATCTAAAGACAGTGGCGGATCCAAGATCTTAGGATCATGGGTGCTCACTTCTCTTATTATAAAGTTGCTATAAATCGCATTATATAACTTTACAAGTTTACAACTATTTAAACATTATAGTTAAAACTCTTTGATTCTGAGAAAAACTAAAAAATAAAGTCCAAATTTTCCTACATTCTCTTACCAATTACAACTAATAATTCACTCTTACAAGAACCCTCATTTATTTTATGTTAAAGAATTGAACACTACCAAACCATTCAAAATTGATCACCTATACTATTACAAATATCCTTTTTATGTACTGCATGGATGAAAAAGCTCGTTCCACAGAATTAGTAGCAAGGAAGAATGAGAGTCAATTTGATAAGTAAATAAACAAGTAGCCAAGTTTGATGCACATTTGACTTCACTAATACTTTAGCAAAGTCACAAATTCCCTTCAAGTTGAAGAACCTCTTATCAGAATTATGAGCATAAACTATAAAAATTATCAAGCTGACAACTTAGATCTAGAAACTTATCGATATAAAACTCATTAATATAATACTCAGTCAACCTCATCATCCTGTTCTTATCAAAAACACCAAATGAACTAACTAGATTCGAGCTAGCCATACCAAGAAGTAAGTCACAATTCACATTATTAAAACAATTATTAAGCTCTTGAAGATTCAAAATGCAAAAAACACAACAAATCTCAACGTGCAAATGATGATAATATATAACATAAAGATATTTACGCTTGGACTTTCCTCGAAAGTCGCTACCATTCATGAAATGTAACATCAAGAAGTGCTAATTGCCGGTAAAAGTACATATTTAGCAGTAATTAAGATATTATCGATAATTAATTGTAGCTTAAGATTTTTTTCATATCTATACATATTGATACATAATTTGCAAATAAAAATTTAAAGTGTTATATTAGATGTTGAACACCTACTGCTAACTCATGAGTTAGGCAAAACACTCTTTGATAGGAGTGGGCAAAATCAATCCCAATACTCATGATCCGTTTAATTCAGTTATGTTTGAATAAGTTAATAATCCGCTTATTTTGTTATATATACTCATCTGATATGCTTATTTCATCTCACTAAAATTTAGGCTAATATAATGAAATTCAAATTGATTCATGAGAAATTACAAACGTCTTTTTAAAACATTCAAGTAAATTAACTCTGATGAGTTAATTTGAAATCCATTTTAATATGATATTATAAATAATAATTTATTTTGTGTACAAGAAAATACATGATGTGAACGGGGATAATGCTCTAAAGATCAGTAAGGCTTTATTAATTAATTTCGAGAATGAGATCTAAACTCCAACCTAAATTATGTTATGTGGTCAAATCCAGCTAAAAAAGACTATGGAAGAACATTTATAAATGTAGTAAACGGTTGATATCTAAATTGTAATAAAAATGTATAGTTTATGGGGAAACAATTGAGCTGGTAGCGAGATTCCATCCCTCGACCTAGCAGCCATGCACGCTTGACTTTAAGATCCGGCCCTAAACCAAAGCACCCATCAGTGCTTTTGTTCAAAATTCAATGGGTGCTAAAATGTATTAATCTTCATTTTTGCAGATTTTTTATATAAATATAGAAAAATTTATCGATGTCAATGGGTGCTCGAGCACCCGACACACTCCACGTAGATCTGCTTGTCTAAAGAGAAGCGAGATGGGCATTTACCTTTTACCATCGTTATAATTCGATTTGTACAAACCCAAAAAATAAAAGCAAGCTTATATAAGAGTGAAGTACTAATGTGTAAGATGCAAGTCGAAAGACGACACTATAAGTGTATGTATATGTAATGGAGCGACGAGGAATCGCTGGACATGAAATGTATTTTCATTATTATTGTCTATTATTTATGTTATGATATGCTAAGTGTCTTGTATGAAGTCCTCCGGGGTTGTATATGTCATATTTCATCCAGCGGATACCCTAAGGTCGTGACTTACTTGGTATCTAAGCGCGAGGTTTAGAATGATTCTGGGATGATGTCTCATAAGCCACGTCTAGTAGTGTCTTTTTCATGAATGTGAAGTGCGCTACACTTATAAATGAGAGGCTACAAGATAATTAGCAAACGACACTTCTTTCATTACACTTAAGTCATACTATAGAGTTTAACTCTATAAAGTCCCTCTCTTAATCCTTTTCTTATGTCTTCACAATATGAATACACGAAGGTCTAATGCTAGAAGTATGAAAGGTGAAAATGTGAATCAAGGAGTTCCTACTCAAGCTCATCAAGCTACGATTGATCCTTTGATTGAGAATGTGACCCATGCAGAGATTAGGTCTACTATCCAAATGTTGGCTCAATCTGTGAAACCTTAAGCCAATAGAAAAGTTGTAGATCCGGTGAATCCTAATTTGAATTCGTCTACTTTAAGAGTTAGGGATTTGGCTCAAATAAACCCTCCCAAAATTTCATGGCTCGAAAGTATAAGAGGATCCTTAGAGGTTCATTGATGAGGTTTATAAAGTGCTTGCTATTATGGGAGTACATTTGGAAAAGACGGTAGAGTTAGCCTCCTACCAACTAAAAGATGTGGCTCAAGTATGTTATGATCAGTGGAAGGGTGAAAGATCGTAGGAGTGGGCCGATAGGATGTGAACTGTTCAAATTGGCATTTCTTGATAGGTTCTCCCCCTAGAGTGGAGGAAGGAAAAGGTACAAGATTTCATCAACCTTCCTCAAAGAAGTATGAGTGTTTTACCCAACTCTCTAAATATGCTCCAACTATAGTGGCAAACATAAGGGCTAAGATGAGTAGGTTTATGTTGGGTGTGTCCAACATGGTTGAAAAAGAGCGTCACACGTCAATGATCCTCTATGAAATGGATATATCAAGGCTTATGGTGTACGCAAAACAAATAACGGAATAAATACTCAAGGAAAAGAATAGAGAGGTGAAAAAAGATAGAATCGGTGATGGGAACTTCTCCAATGCTAGATCCGATAGACAAGGTCGAACAAGGTTTAGTCAAAGGTTTTCCAACCAAGGTTCCTATAGTTCTCCTCCAAGGGTCAACAAGAAGAGAGTGTCTGATATACTGTGAGTGTTTGGTATTTTGATACATTTTGCTTAAGAGTTATGTGTGTGTAGGGCCATTTTGTATCGGATATAATGTTTTGTGTCATGTTTGCAGGAAATAGGCTTGGACCCGATTGAGTGGGATGATAGCTACAAAATTTGCAGAAGTGGCTACCCACGAAGGACCTATGGATCGTACGTCCTGTGACGGTCGTCAATAGTATGCGTAGATAGGATCATCAGGGAAGTTTGAAGAAGTGTGGAACTACGAAGTTAACCATGAAACGTAGGTCAACCTACGGGACGTCTTGCACATCCGTGGGAGGTGTTCAGAGAGTTGAAGTTCCAGTGCCTGATGAAATTCCTCAAGTGTGGAGCTACAGAAGAGGACCCACAGACCGTAAGTCACCTACGGTCCATCATGCACGTCCATTAACGCTGTAACGATCCAAAAAGAATCGAATAAATAGATACTTAAGGTGATTTAGTTATTAATTAAAAATATAAAATTTTAAGGGCATAATGGTCCTTTCACGTATTAATTAAATTAAATCATATTTGTATTAAATTAATTTAAATCCTATTTGACTAAGTCTTGAATTTAGTCTCCTAATCCTAATAACACTCTCTTCTCTCTCTCTCTCTCTCTCTCTCTCTCTCTCTCTCTCTCTCTCTCTCTCTCTCTCTCTCTCTCTCTCAGGTTCTCCATATCTTCCTCTCACGTTGGTTTCTGCCAAAAACAATTTCAAGAACTGAAAATACATCAAGAGTTATTTACACTTGAAGAACTCACAAGAATTTTCTAAAGTAAAAGACAAAGTAATCAAAACGTCAAGGCTAAGAGAGGTTCGTCGAGTGAGGAGTACGTTGAAGTAAATTGGGCGTGGGTTGGTGGAGTTTTCGGATAGCAACATCAGCGTTTGGACATCGATTAAGGTATGAGTTTCTTTCCTCTTGGTCCCTTTCCCTAGAGATCCCTTAGGGTTCACGTTGTTCATCCAAACTAGGATTGTTTTCCCTTTGCATGTTCCTGTCACTAGCTCCCAATGATCTTAGGTTGGTATTTTTGCTGGTAGAATTTAGGGACATTGTGTGTGTGGTGACGATCTTGTTTCGAGTATGTGTTCAAGATTATGTGCCTATGTTTTTGTGTCTTTCAAAAATATGAATGTAGACATGAAATTATTTTTCCAAAAGGTTGCTACTATGACTTTGGAGTATCCGTTTTAGCATGCTGACAACATGGAATTGCTTATTTTTTTATGTAAGTAGATATTCCTAGACGTGATATTAACATGGTTGAAATACTATCAACTCTAGCTAAAACAAATTATCAAATCATCCCTTTAAACTTGTCTTAAGAACCTTAACGAATGTATAAGAAACAAATGCTAAATTAACCCGTAAAATGATGCACAAAATTGTGGAGTAATTTTCCAGAATTCGGAGATAAGTTGTAGATGAATTCTGGAAATTTTGAACAAAAAAAATAAATAAAAATAGGTGAGGTCTGCAGGGATCGAACCCAAGACCTCACGAAAGTATGCCCTAAATAAATAAATAAAAAGAGTGTGTCAGGCGGGGCTCGAACTAGGGGCTGGGGGACGACAAAATTTGCAAAGAAAAAAAAATGGGGCTGGGGGGAATCGAACCCTTGGCCCCTGTATTGCGCAAAAAAAGGAAAATAAATGGGGGCTGGGGGGATCGAACACGCGACCTGGGGGAAGGAGGAGAAGGAAAAAGTTATTACACAAATAAATGGGAGGCGTGGGATTCGTACCCACGACCTCCAGCTACGCACAAAAAAAAGAGATGCGAGGAGTGGGGATCGAACCCACGACCTTAGCGCTGTAGGGGGGAGGAATTACAAGGAAACAAAGTGAGGCTGTGGGGATTCGATCCCATAACCTCAATGCCACTCGCCCCTATTAAATAAAGTAAAGATGGAGGGGATGTGGGGGTTCGAACCCACCACCTCACAGTCTCCTCCTCAGCGAAATTAACTGAAAAAGAAGGGGATTGTGGGGGTTCGAACCCACAACTTCCCTATTGTAGTGAATTTAATTCAAAAAAATCAAATGGATTGTGGGGGCTCGAACCCCCAACCCTTCGGTTAACTAATAGTAAAATTAAAATAGAAAATTTATCCCTTCATGTAAATATTGAGATTTAAATTAGAATTCTAATTAAAATAGAAATTTATTCTTTCATGTAAATGTTGAGATTTAAATTTAGAATTCTAATTAAAATAAAAAATTAATTCTTTCATGGAAATATTGAGATTTAATTTAGAAGTCTAATTAAAATAGAATATTCATTCTTTCATGTAAATGTTGACATTAATTTAGAATTCTAATTAAAATAGAAAATTAATTCTTTCATGTAAATATTGAGATTTAATTTAGAATTCTAATTAAAATAGAAAATTTATTTCTTTTCATATAAATGTTGAGATTTAATTTAGAATTTAATTAAAATAGAAAATTATTCCTTCATGTAAATGTTGAGATTTAATTTAGAATTCTAATTAAAATAGAAAATTAATTATTTCACGAAAATGTTGAGATTTAATTTAGAGTTCTAATGTTATGAATATAGAAATAAAATAAATGAAAAACATAAATGATATCCAAGTGATTCAAGATTTGGGTTCCCGTGCCCAAACCTCCGTATTTATACATAAGTCATACGTGAGTAAAATATTCAAGAATAATGTCATCTACTTAGATAAAAAATCAAGATCTTGGCACATATACAAGATACATAAGTATTCTAATACATAATCTTAAGAAAGTAAGAATCACTTAGCGAACTATTAATGAAGCCCCATAGCTTGTATGTATAGACACATAAGTCTAACATACGTTCAAAAATAAGTGAACCTAAGTTATACGTAATGAAATGATGAATCTTAGGAGGGTTAAGTACGAGTATAAGATACACTAAATGGCCAAGTTCATTGTCATATGATGAGATGAATTATGAAATAAAGAAATGAACATTCACGTAATAAGAGGTGAGTAACTATGAAAAACAAAGGTACTAATAGTGAAGAATGTGGTGACAATCATGATGTGAGGCTAATGTATATGATGAGAGCAATCTCAAATGAGCCTAAGTAAATGTTACCAATACGTACTCACCAATGAGAGTGTAAAATAATGAAGAGACCAGTCTCTATGAACACTCTAATGAAAATATTGAGTTTAAAACACTTGATACTAATGATGAGAAATCATATATTGAGCTATGATGTCCTCATACTAGAAGCCATCTTCCATGATGTGTGAGTTCAATGTAATGGAACTTTAGTCTGAGCACCGATAGGCTAGCTATGAGTGGCGATGCCTTCTTTCGGGAAGGTCGAAGGTTCACGTAAATCTCATAAGATGAGACTGCCAGCTTACCTGGTATGGGTCTCCATACATCTCCTAGTCTTTGAACCTATACTGCCAATAGGGATCTGACGGGGTTAAATTCCCATATACGCTAGCATGTTATTGAGTCTCTTTGGCCGGTGATTCCACCTCTTTTCGGTGTGGGGGAGACACTAGATTTCATGATGCTCACATGATCTATGTCAGTTAAAGTTAAAGTTCCCAATGAATGAACAAGGCCATCCTCAAATGAATCATATGAAGAGATGCATGATACCGAAGGTATTAGGATATGATAATCAAGAGGTGAGCTAGATTCAGGTAATGACATTAGGTTATTCTTGATCATTGCACAGCAAACCCGATGAAAGTCTTAAACTACATCCTAGGTATAACTGGTGTTCGCACTGGCCTATTAATGAACTGAAATGAGGTACGTATGAATGAATGAAGCAGACTCTGTGTTTGATAAAGAAGGCTCCTTAGTTGAGGTCCCATATATTGAGCCCTCATTTTGGAAAGTCTTAATGTCAAGTCCATGATAACAAGGTCTCATGGCATAGGAATGAATAATATAGAATAAGCTATGTATTATCTGTTATGTGCTATGATATGTGCTATATGAAGATGTTATGTTATGTGTGTAATACGATAATTAAAATGATGCATGTTACTCTCATGGCATAACTTTCCCAATCTCAATTTGGCAAGTCTACTGACTTGATATCCAAAAATCATGTCGATAAGAAAGTGCTATTCTTTCTCATGCATGTCCTTGGTGTGTGCTTGCATATAACCATACTTAGTACAAGTGTGTACTAATTCCATACAAACATCTACTTTTAGGTGCAGGCACAAGTGTGAGGTAGAGCTACAAGTTCGTTGTTGCAGCTATCCGGACGTCAGCATTCATTTGGAGTTTGGTAGGTCCTCATGGTTTCGAGAATGCTACTGACTTATATTCTATCTTAGTTTTAGAGTTGAGCTAGTGGAACATGTTCCACTAGTGTTTCTTTCCTGTTTTATTCATACTATGTATTGGTGTCATTTTGGCAATATACACTTAATAAGAATTGAACTATTTCTTTCAGTTGCTTAACTCATAATGTTAGATGGTTGATGGTGAACAATTACGTATTAATGAGAATGTTTTTATAAGTATGTTAAGAAACAAATATTTTTAAATTTTCTGCGAAAAATTAACTTATGTAAAGTAAGAATGACATAAATAGGCTTGTCTGCGACTTCTGAGAGGTCAACAATGTCGGTCTCGTCTAGGGTCTAGATTCTGGTCGTGACAAACGCTGATCACATACTGATGATTCTAGGTTTCTGAAGAAAATGTCTAAGTGTTGACCAATGGAAGGGACCTAAAGATTGTAGGTCGGCCCATGGTCCGTAGGTCAAGTCGTTGATCAAAGTCGCGTCAGAGAAGTTTATTTTCTTATTTTTTTTCCTTTTTGTTTAGGACATGTTTTTCTATAAATAGGGTATTTAAACCTTATTTTCAGAGGTTTGACATTATTTTTTACTTTTAATTCTTGATATTTTCTTGGGAATTAACTTGTAAACTATGGCAGTTTGATTTCCTGATTTCGGTTTATAAGATTTTTTCTTTGGAATTCAATTCGGGATTTTGGGTTTCTTGTACTCTAAGCGTATGTTCAAGCATTATTATTATCAAAACATGAAAAAAAATTCAGAATAAGTAGCTAAATCCAACATTAGGGTTGTAGGAACGATGAGAGATTCACAACGTATGAATAATAACTAAGAAATTCTTGAATAGTATTGATGCATGTATTGATAATTCTTTCGCTCAGAAGTCTTTTAACCAGTGCACACGTTAGAAATCTCATTGTTACTACTTGCTGACCTAAGAATTAGTTAAATTTGAGGTAAATGTAAGGGTTTAGTAAATAATAAACACGTAGTCGAACCAAGGTGCAAAGTGAAATTCCCTACTTGGAGGACCAATCACTAAGGGATAGCTATCTTACCAACTTTGCATGTAAAACAACAAGAAGGGATTACTATTTTTAAGATTACCACGTTATGAGCTTATGGGGAACACATACACCTCGTTCTCTCTCTTTTTGATAACTTAATGTTTGAATCTTGCTCCATTTTTATGTAAACAACAATTGGTATTTGCTTACACAACCGCCCTTTAATGACTTGCATCGGAAATAGTTTGACTTAACAAATATAATCGTCAGTTAAGTTTAAGTCTGAACCATATTACTCGTGGGATCGACCCCAACCTACAAGTTAGGTTCTTTATTTGACAACAATCACATATACTTTTTAGGGAGGTGTAATTTGAGCATATCAAATTTTGGCACCACTACCGGGGATCCATCTCCAAGAGAGACAAGCGTGCTGCTCAGTCTCTACTCGAGGCTAAACTAGTTCAGGACTTTTTTGTGGAAGTCTATGAGACCACCCTCCGTAGATTCATCTATGGCCCGAATCAAACTCTGCTCAACTCTGCCCATCAATACAACAGAGCTAGACTATCACATTAGCATCATCCAAAGTGGGGAATTTCAGAAGAACACCAAGCAATGAGAGTCACTTATTGGGTGGATAGCACGACATCTGGCCACGGATGGAGAGTGAGAAGAGTGGGTTAGTACCCTGAGAATGGGCATCAAGAAGGACCCCTTACCTTGTGCTGCAAATCTCTTCTGGTGTTGGTACATAATAAGTTATCCCTTACTCAGGCGGACAATGTAGTCACATGGGACTGAGCGGTGATAGTTGTAGCCATGGAGGTGGGTCTTGAGGTTGATTTTTTCCACATACTAATTGATGAGATTCACGAGAGGGACTTCAAGCCCACCTCCATTTTGACTTTCACCTACCTCATCATCCAGCTTTGTAGGGACTCCGGTGTACCAGTATGGCATTATGACCAATTGCTTCAGGCAACCAAGAATCTTGATATAAGCCTTATTCTAGATAAGTCCAATGCAGTTGCACCTCGCAGGGAGCCACAGGTTTAGGGGCCACCATTGTGTGACGATCTTGTAGCAGATGTGGAGTAGATGTAGGATGATGGCACTGCACTCCAACCACTACTTCAGAAACCCAGACTGCTTTGTCTCCGACTGCCACTCAAGTCTGTAGCTCGTCTAGAGCCACTCAATTTTCTGGTACCACCACCTTTCATCTAGCTCGAGTACAGAGGCTAAAGGCACAGATGGCTACCCTACTTATCATGTGATGCCATGGATAAAACGTGTTATATCGTAGTTCGAGGCTAGGGTTGAACATCAGATGGAGAATATGATGGACGAGAAGGTCCAGGTCGTTCATCAATGCCTAGACGCCTTTGAGTTGTGCTTCCTGGCTAGGCCAGCCCCGATTATTGATGCTACCTCCCTTAAGAAAGAGTTAAAGAACCTCCATGCTGATGAAACTGCACTTTTTGCTCCTCCATAGACTAGACCGGAGTCTGCCCCTATGGCACTAGTGATGATACCATGTTGAGTGCACTATTCAGAGATGGTATGTGGCCACCAGAATATTCCAGTATTATTGGAAAGAGCCTCTGCTTTGGTCATACTTTTGATGACACTGAGGCTGAGAGAGTGAGAAAGAGGGAGCACCAGAAGACTGTGGTGGCCCTGAGGGAATCCATAGTTGACAAGGAGATGAGACAGCGGGCTAGAAAGTAGGTGGTGGTGCCTCTAACAGCATAAGCACTACTGACGGAGAGTGGAGAGTTTATGATAGCACTACTGAGGGTTTTGAGATGGTATATGGGAGCGCTACTAATGGCATTCCACGTGTTCATCCAACAGGTTCCGTGAAACCAGACCTACCCTCTTCGCGATTAGTTTTCGGCGAATATGCGCCACAAGTTTGCTTCAACCGATACTTTACTCCCTAACTTTTGTGTATTAGGAACAATTGCATTTTATTTAGTTGGGGGTAGGGTAAATGGATTGTGAGTGATAGGGTGAAGTCTGAGTAACCCAACTCATAATCCTCTTTTGCGGATTTCTTGCATGTGCTCTTTCCCCCAAGATATTGTTTTATTTTTTGTTGAACCAACATGTTTAGGAATGTATATGTAGAAGTAATTAGAAAAATGAAAGCATGATGGCACAAAAAGCATGAAAAAATTATCCTAGTCCAAAATGTTGTAATGTGCTAAATCGACATGCTTGATGACTTGAATGTGTTGGATCTCAATGTGACATGATAAGGAACAAATTTGAGCTCATGACTTAAGCTAAAACTTGAACTGGGTAATCTGATAATGAAACAATGTGCCAAGAGTGTATGAGTAAAGTTGAATGTTTAGATAGTTCTAGAACTTGCCCTGTTGGTCTTGCTAAGTTAATATAAGCTAGAAGTTGGGAAGTGATCATCGACTCTTTTTCAAATTAGTCCACTTAAGCAAAAAAATATTCAACCAAATGAAATCAATGTCCCCTTTGATACAATGTTTGATCCTTAAATAGACCATTTCTTTTGATACACATAACTCACCTTCCTTAAAAATATAGTCTTGGCCCATGTCCCTCCCATGACATGTGCACCTTGACTTAAGCCAAAATCCTAAGTTGAGGATGGCTAATTCAGAAGTTACCTTGATCTTGGCCCTGATCTAACATCGGATATTGTGCAACTCAACAAAGGCAACATCTATAAGTTGAGGGTGGCTACGAAAAGAGGAAACGTAAAGAAAAAAAGAGTATGAAAACAGTTGTGTTGAAAAGAGAAAAAGAAAAGATAGAAGAGAACGTGCTTTGTGCACAAGAAGGAAAAAGATGATAACTAAAAGTGCCAAAAAAATAAAGAAAATTGAAGTGAAAGAAAAAGAAGAAACTAAAAAAAAGTCAAAAAGTCACATCCATATTGAAAAGAGTCAAGGGAAGGAAAATAAATTGAAAGGGTGTCAAAAATAGGTTGAGAAAAGCGGTAATATCCAATTTAATGTCAAGGATGTCGAAAAGTCATTAAAAGTACCCAAATGTACCACATCTGACCTTGAGCTTATGTTACAAGATAATGAAAGTCCTATAGTACTTTATATGGTATTGAGCACTAACTGTACTTGAAGTTACTTCTGAGCGTGAGTGTTGAATAAATACTAAAATTCAAAATTCATATATGTTGAGTGAAAAGGATTTTGTTTCAAGTGAGGCCACTAGTTACATTGTTGGAATGTTGGTACCTTGTGGATTGTGAAAAGTGTGTGTTGTGGTGTCTATCGGTAGATCTTAGTCATATCTTGATCTGCATGAGTTATCTTATTGAGGCTAATAAAAAGGATTTGCACTAAGAAGATTGAATGGTTTAAAATAGTCGTGTGATTGCTGAGTTTGTATATCTGCTTCTATACAAATGTCTTTTATAGTAGTGTGCCGCTTGAGGACAAAAAACATGTTTAAGTTGAGAGTTTTGATATACCGTGAGTTTACATATATTTGATGCATTTAACTTAAAAGTTGTATGAGTGTACGACCATTTTGTATTGTAAATAATGTTTTTGTATCATGTTTTTAGGAAATAGGCTTGGACGCAATTGAGTGAGATGACAACTGAAAAATCTGTAGAAGTGGCCACCCACAAAGGAACCAATGGTAGGCATAGATAGGAGCATCAAGGAAGTCTGTCCAAGTTTGCAACTACGAAGTGATGAAAGAACCATAGGTCAACCTGCATTCCGTCTTGCACATCCGTGGAAGGTGTTAAGAGAGTTGAAGTTCTAGTACTTGATGAAATTTCTAAGTGTGGAGCCACGGAAGAGGACCCACAGACTGTAGGTCTACTTACATTCTATCCTGCACACCTGCTGATGCTGATCACAAAATTATGGTCCAGGCTTTTGAAAAAAAGTCTTAAATGTGGACCAAGGGAGGGGACCTACAGACCGTAGGTAGACCAAGGGTCCGTAGGTCTAGTCATTGATCAAAGTCGCGTCACTGAAGTTTATTTCCTAATTTTGTTACCTTTTTGTTTAGGACATGTTTTCTAAAAATAGGGTATGTAAAAATCTTTTTTGGAGGTTAGAAATTATTGTTTACTTATAATTCTTGATAATTTCTTGAGAATTAACTTGCAAACTTTGGCAATTTTATTTTCGGATTTCGATTTATAAGATTTTTGCTTAGGAATTAAATTTGAGATTTTGGGTTTCTTCTACTCTAAACGAAGTTCATGAATTCTTATTATCAAAACATGAATTATGTTGTTTCAAGAATTAGTATCTATATTCAATCCTAGGGTTGTGGGAACCATGAGAGATTAACAACTTATGAATAATAACTATATAATTCTTGAATAGTGTTGATACATGCATTGGTAATTCTTTTGCTTAGAAGTCTTTTTAACGAGTGCACGTGTTAGAACTCTCATTGTTGCTACTTGTCGGACCAAGGAGGTAATTTATAAGAAAAGAATTATCAGCAATGATTTAGTGTGATACAATCTAATTGTCTAATATCGATTGGTGCGAGGGTGAGAACTAAGTCATACATTGATATGATGTCTTAACTGAGGTAAACATAAGTGTTAGTAAAGTATACACATGTAGCCGGACGAAGTTGCAGAGTGAAATTCCTTATTTGGAGGAACAATCACATAGGAATACCTATCTTACCAACATTGCATGTAAAACACTAGGAAAACATTACTATTATTAAGATTACTACATTATGAGCTTATGGCAAACACATACCCTAGTTTATCTCTCTTACTAATAACTCAAGGTTTGAATGTTTCTCACTTGTTACTTTAACAACAATCCGTATTTGCTTACACAACCCCCTTTAGTTACTTGTCTCGGAAATAGTTTGACTTAACGAGTATAGTTGTGAATTAAATTTAAGTCTGAACCATATTTCCCATGGGGTCGACCCCAACCTACAAGTTGGGTTCTTTATTTGACAACGATTGCTTATACTTTTTTGAGGTATAATTTGAGCGTATTAGTGTCTAAACCTAAATGTAAAGGAGGTAATTGTGGTGGCTCTTATGTGACTAGGCCTATGTGTGCGAAATGTGGAAGAAAGCATGATGGTAAGTGTCTAGTTGGCAGGGTGTTTTAATTGTAGATTGAGTAGCCACAAGAAGAGAGATTGTCTTATGCTCAATATTAAGGAGAGAGAAGACAAGCAAGCTCCTCCAAGCGGTTCAAACTCTAATACCCCAGAGCAAAACCAATTATATGCTTTTCAATCCCGAGTTGAGAAGGATCCCAGTTGTGGTGAACGATATGTTAAAGTCTTTCTTATTGATTTTTATGCCTTGTAAGATCCGGGTGCTACTTTGTCCTTTATGAAACCTTCTGTGTCCATGAAGTTTGATATGCTCCCAAAAGTGTTATTAGAACTTTTTTTGGTCTCTACCCCAGCTGGTAACTGTCACATCCGGGTTTACCCTAGACGTAACCACCGTCTTCGTCCTCTGTGAGGACTACGACTAGCCTCTTAGTTTACATTATTACATTCATAGGTCAAATTTATCGAAAAATTTGAAAATTTTCATTTCTTCTACTTGGAGGTTTACATTGACCTCTACATACACATAATATTTATCCGTAACGGAGTATACATTGACCTTCGTAAGGAAGGTTACATAGCTTCTACT
>JAKWJD010000416.1:0-24090 GCA_027705065.1 Solanum peruvianum | reverse complement strand
CTTGTCATACTTTACTTGTTGCCCTTAGTGTCTAGTACTAGTAGACTACATATGCACGGCCCGTGCTTGCACTGGATATTACATGTAGTGATATGCTTTGCATAGTCATTTGGTGGTAAACAAAATGATAGCCACCAAAGTACCTAAAAGGGCGGGGGGAGGAGGGGCGGGGGAATAGCACATGAAAAAATACAGTTGAACTTGCATAATATTATGTGATTGGGATAGTGGAAATCATATATGTGAAATGTTAGGAAAAGACAAAAACAGATCTCTAAAAAAAATTATGCACAAGTAGTATAAGTCAAATAATAGTGTGTTCTTGTGCTTCCCCAAAACTATTACTACATAGTTCTTCAAAATTCCTCGAACTTGGTAGCTAGATCAACTACGACTACTTTCTCTAGAAAGCTGGTATATCAGTCTTTCTTGTACAATTTAAAGAAACTGTATAAAAACCATACAACATAACTTAGCAAACAAACTTTCACCGTCGATTGCTTATCACTTCACTCATTTAATTATGTGCATGACTTCATTGAATGTCGATTTGGTGCTTGAAAGAGAACATGTTTTATGTTCTGAATTATACATATCATCACTCACTTTACTTGATCAAAATCCAATTGAGTAAATAGAAGAAATGATATCACTACTGATTTTATGCCAACCAAAACATCCAAATCATATCAAATCAATTAGTCTCAGCCTTGTCGTAACCATTTCTCTTTATACTTTTACGCCTTCTACCTCTCTCCATTGTTTACTTGAAGAGGGAATGGCGGAGTCAAAAACATCATAAATTAAACTTAAAATTAAGAGTGAATTCGGCCTCTTTAACTTAACCTTATACATCATTTTTAAAAAAACTAAAAATAATTGAGATGTATGCATAAATTTCAGCAAAAGGAGAAGTAACACAAAAATATTATCTATTACAAACAATAAAATATCAATAACATTGAATTTTTAAAAAAAGCTAAACTTATAGAGCAACACATAACTGACAAGTAATTAAAGAAGCCACTATAAGGGAAAAAAAATTACACATATGTAAGAATGTTAATGACCACTACCTTTCATATATGGAAGCAATCAGTTCCTTTATATTTTTATTTTAATTGGAATTTTTCTAAAAGTAGAGTACTATTCATGTTATGTATTCTCCTTAACAATGACAAATAAGACAGTGTATTCTCTAACTGATTCTCTTCCTTTGTCAAAAATGTGTGATATTTTTGAGTACATAAGAGCCTAATATCCTTCAAAACAAAGAAACATTAATTAGATCCTACGTTTCTCAAAAAACATTGGGCATTTTTTGGAAGAATCACATTTGCATAGCATTATAGATTCCAGTAAAAGGAACTACATAAAATTATTGGATAAACAAATGATAAGTTCTTCACACCCTCATCATGGTCAGGGACATACATTTTTAAAAAGAAGAGCAGGTGAAACATTTCAAGTACATCTTCTCACTAATCAGATAGACCGGAATATGGCTTCTCAAAATGATAAAAAGAGAGGTACCTCTATTGGAATTAATGCATCAATGTTTAGTCTTCGGAAATTGTCTCTTAGTTTTTCAAGAAGTCTCTTTAGAATTTCGTAGTATCTAATAAATTGTGATACATGTATTTAGTTATTTGTGCAAGACTTTTTATTTTCTATTTTGAGTAGTATAAATACTGATATAGTTGGTGATTGTAATAATCTCAAGTGTCCTTGAGTTGCATATAATAAACTTGAGCATTCTCTAAAATACTATTTTCCTTCCATATTTCCTTCAAATTGGTACCAAGAGCATGTTTTCGTTCTTAATCTGGGGTTAGGTGAATAAAAAAATATGGCATCCAAAAAAATGAAGGTGTTGAATTTTTAGTTGTTCTTACTCCATTTTTTGATGGAACTTATTTTTAATACTGGAAGATAAGAATGAGAAACATTTAAAAGCTGAAGGTTTGTGGACTATTGTTGCAAATGGCTTTGAAGAGCTAGACAATGATGGTGATCTTACAGCAGAAGAGATGAAAAATCTTGAGGCTAAGTATTGTCAAGATGAAAAAGCCTTTAGCAAAATCAAATGGGAGTCTAAAGAGCATATTTTGCGAAAATTGCTACTTGTGAAACCGCAAAGGAAGCTTGAGATCTTAAAATTGAGGTATATGGTGACAAAAATGTACGCACTATAAATCTTCAAACTCTTAGAAGAGAGTTTCAAAATTTAAAGATGATACAATATGAAAAAATTGATGAATATTGCACAAGAGTCATGAATATTGTTAATGAAATGAGAAATCATAGTGATAAAATTTCTGACCAACAAGTTGTAGAAAAGATTCTAATTAGTCTCACAGACTAGTATGAGTACATTGTTGCTATCACTGAGGAGACAAAATATCTTTCTAAGCTTTCCATCAAAGAGCTAGTTGGATCATTTCGTGCACACGAGACGCAAAGATTTTTTCGTGAAGATCAACCCAAAGAGACGACTTTCCAAACTAAAACAAATGAGAATTCTCAAAACTTCTCCAAAAATCAACAGAAGAATAATCACAAGCCAAAAAAGAAGCAAGACCATGATGGTTTTTCCAAGAAGGTTGAAGAAAAAGGTGAGAAAAACTCGAGTTTTTTTGTAAAGTTTGCAAAAAGACTAATCACAATGCAGAAAAATATTGGCACAAAGGCAAGCCCCAATGTAACTTTGGTGAAAGGTTTGGCCACGTTGAAAAAGATTGTTGGCACAAGAAACGGGAGCAAGCAAATTTTTATGAAAAACAAGACGAAGAAAGGGAAGAAAACCTTTTCTTTGCTTCTAAATATGATGCTTCAACAAAAAGCAATGAATGGTATGTTGATAGTTTTGGGAGTAATCACAACAGTAGAGATGAAAAGACTTTTCTCTCAATTAATAATAGCATCACTACTAAAGTGAGAATGATAATGGAGCCTTAGTTGATGCGAAAGGTAAATGCACTATTTCGATCAACATGAAAGGGTTGCAGACAAATTCATGATGTTCTTTATGGTCCTGACTTGGAAGAAAATTTACTTAGTGTTGGTCAACTTATGGAAAATGGTTATTCTCTTGTGCTTAGAGATAATTATTGCAGGATCTATAATACAATTGAGTCAAATCAAGTCATTGTTGAAGTAAAGATGATAAAAAGAAACTTTCCTTTGCAATTTCATAACAATGCATTAACAAATGAAATTGTAGATAATTCATGGATTTGGCACAAAAGGACATAGTGCAAGGCCTTCCTGAGATACATACTGAGGTGGATCCACGTGAAAGTTGTATGATGGGAAAGCAACATAGGAAGTCTTTTCCACAAGAATATTTGGAGAACAAATGTACTTTTGGAACTAATTCATACCGACATTTGCGTACCAATGAAGACTCCATCTCTTTGAAGTCAAAGGTATTTTCTGATATTTATTGATGATTTCTCAAGAATGACTTGGGTTTATTTCTTGAGTTTATTTCTTGAAAGAAATGTCAGAAGCATTTTCTGCATTCAAGAAATTTAAAGCCCTTGTTGAGAAGCAAAAAGGTTGCAGCATCAAAATCATTCGCAGTGATAAAGGAGGTGAATACACAAGTCGAGAATTTGAAGAATATTGAAAAATGAAGGCATTCAGAAGCAACTCACAGCAGGGTATACTCCCTAAGAAAATGGTGTTTTGAAAGAAGAATTAGAACAATTGTTAAAATGAACAGAACTATGATGAATGAGAAAGGGCTGCCAAAATATTTTTCGGCAGAATAGTGCATACAGTTGTTCACATCCTTAACGGGTGTCCAACAAAGGCACTTAAGGATAAGACACAGTAGAAACTTAGAGTTTAATTAAAACTTCAGTAAGTCATTTCAAAAATTTTGGGTGTTTTTTGTTATGCTCATGTTCCTGCTGAGAAAAGAACAAAATGGAATGAAAAAAATAAAAAATGTATCATTCTTGGTTATAGTGAAGTGACAAAAGTATATAGGCTTCTCTATGTCAAAACTAACAAAATTGTTGTTAGTAGAGATGTCTTTTTTATTAAAAAAACGTGGAATTAGGAGGATAAAAATATAGAGAATACTTCTATCATATCTTCAAATCAAGAAGAGGATGAGAAAGATGTTGATGTCTCTCAAGGGGGAGAAGACAAGATTTAAATAATGAAGAATTGCCTGTAAGAGGAACAAAAATGTTGGGTGTCATTTATCAAAGATGTAACTTTGCTGGTGTTTAGCCAGAAAATTATGAAGAAGCAATAAATCATTATTTTTGGAAGAAAGCTATGGAAGAGGAAATTCGGATGATAAAAAAAATAATACTTGGGAGATTGTGACTATACCCAGAGAAAGAGAAGTTGTAAGTCAAAAAGGATTTACAAAATCAAACTCAATCAGGAAGGAAATATTCCAAAGTACAAAGAAAGGTTGGTTGCTAGAGGCTTCACGCAAAAGCATGGTATTGATTTTTATGAAACTTTCTCTCCAGTTGCTCGTCTTGACACAATTAGAACAGTAATTGTTGTTGCTTCACAAAAGAAATGAAAGATATTTCAACTTGATGTTAAAACTGTATATCTGAATGGAAAACCTGATGAAGAGATTTATATTGAGAAACCTCAAGGATTTTTTGTTCAAAGAGGAGAAGAGAAGGTGTAAAGGCTAAAAAATCTCTTTGCGGGCTGAAGCAAACTCCAAAAGCATGGTACAATGAAATTGATACATACTTTCTGAAAAGTAATTTTCAAAGAAGTAAAAGTGAAGCCACTTTGAATGTGAAAAAGAACATGGCAGCATTATCATTGTTTGTCTCTATGTGGATGATCTACTCTTAACAAGAAATGATGAAAAGATGATGCAAAATTTCAAGCAAGATATGATGCAAGCTTATGAAATGAGTGATCTTCGGTTGCTAAATTATTTCTTGGGCATTGAAGTTTCTAAAGTGAAAGAAGGAATTTCCATTTTTCAAAAGAAGTATACTAAAAATATTCTTCAAAAATTAAAAATGATGGATTGCAGGTCTTGTTTATCGAAAAAAGGAAAAATATTATTTTTTTAGTTTTTGAGGACTTTTAGAGAGTCGCCACTTAATTTTTGAAGAAAATTTAAGAAAACTATGTTTTCAAAAGACTAGCAGAAGATTTTAAAAAAAATTAAAAGACTTCGGGGATTCTTATTTATATTTTAGGAAGGTGTTTAAGCACCTAAAAAATCCGCCTACTTGCGGTTTTCCAGCAACTAACTATTTGGCTAAAATCTCAACTTTTAATTTTTGAAATAACATCTATTGAAAGTGTTTGAAAAATGAATTCTTAGCACTTTACCTAAGTGAACATCCAATTGAAAAATTTATTATGTTAAACATATTCGAACTTGTTCCAATTTTAAGTTGTTAAAATTTTACAACCTTGTACAGGGATTTGGAGTTTTCGAGCTTTGAAACTACCGACAAAAAAAGCAAGTAAATAAAAAATAAACAAGAGAGATGAAAAGAGAATTGAGTCCAAATCTGGGTTTCTTGTCCGTCTTGACCGGAATTTTGGACCCACCTATTTTGGGTTTTTAACCCATTTGACTTTTTGGCCTTCGACTCACTTCATTTTTAGGTCTCAGGACCATTGTACCTGTCCTAATATTCTAGAAAAAATAATAAGCGATACAACAAGTGCTAAAGCCCAAAGATAAAAAAAATGCAAAATACGAATAAAATGTGTCTTCTAATCCAACTTCTTCGACCATCTTCAATTCTTTAAACTTCGGACATGTACGCCAATTTTTGGGTTGACTCGATGGAGGGAGTGAGCCCTAGTATCAAATTAAGGTGGGAGAGAGGGCCAAGGCAGTCCACAATGGACTTGAAGGGGAGTTTTACATGCGATTAAGAAAGAGAAATTAATACCTCATCCGATTCGGCAATATACAAGACAAAATAATAATAAAAAATAATAACAACAACAATAATAAAAAACATATAAAATTAAATAAATATAAGATATATTCTAAATGAAATAATCCACACGGACACATATTGCATGAAAGCAGATAACTGTTCGTATACATATACTAAACAAATCACATGCTAAAGCAAAATGATATAATAATGAAAATAAACAAAAAAGAACACACCAACTCAACATAAAAAGATGTAGACCCATTGAATATCGATTATCAAACAAAGGAGGCATGAACATATTAAATCTCAGGAAAAGCGCAGTCATTAACCAAATAGTGACCGCATTTCTAAAGCAAAACTACCGCATAATTATTAAATGGGAAATCTCTTATCACAACAGAAATCTAACCATAACCATGGGAAACTAAGGTCAACTAGTTTCTCATCATAAAGGAAAAAACATTATTATTAACGGTAGGTTAAATTATTTTGAAGAGGATTATTATTGTATTCAAACAATCAAAACATGTCACACACTTTTACTCAACTTAACGTGCTTGCGGATACGCACAAGAAAAAGTAAACACAACTTTTATGGCGGCTAACTTGGTTTATCAATAACATCAAAAGAATAAAGACAAACAAATCATTGTTGACACCCAGTTTTGACCATCCACAATATAAATCAATCGTCGAGTTTCTTAATTCCCAAACAATTTAGAATAATTAGTTTTACAAAATTCAAAATATTTTTCAAGTTTATTTTAATTAGTTGCAATTTTTTTTATAATTTTTAGATAATATATATATATATATATATATTATATATATATATATATATATATATATTATTATTATATTTTGAATATAATTAATATATTTATAATTATTCAAAATCATCTAAAAAAAATTTTATTTTAGTAAAAATTTAGACAACTAGTGTGGTTTAAATAATCACTTATATTTTAGGTTAATTAGTTTCTTATTAAAATAATTATTTTATTTTGTTAAGATTAAGAAGCTTATTAATTAACTTATATTAATTCCTATAATTTAGTTATTAATGAAATACCTAAATCCATTAGTGATAAGACCAAATTTGCCCTTTCTTCAGCTTCATTTGACATTCCTCAAGCCCAATAACATTTATTTTCAGCCAATTCAAATGACTCAGTTTCCAGCCCAATTCCTAGCATTACTATGCAACAATAACTAGCAATACATTAGCCCATACCCATGAATACATACCAAAGACACCAAACCGATCCCTGTTTGTTCTTCTTCCTCGCGTAAAACCAGAAATGATCAACGAACAAGACGTCTAGCCCACTTCAGCAACCCAGAAACTTGACCCGACACGCTCCACACCAAGATGAATTCGCGGAAAGCAAAGGACGGCCTGAAATTCTTGTCGCCTTCCTTCAACATTCTCTTTCCCTCTGCTATCACAACAACAAAAACAGGACACACGAATCGTCCTACTCGTGTGAGATAGCACCACGTCAAGTTGCAAGGATGGGACATCGATCAAGATCGTCCATCCCCCTTTCCTCACCAGGAATAGGGTTGAAAGCTTTGGAAAAAGGGGTTCGTCCTAAATAGTAAAAGTTTTGGGAATTTCAAAATTCAAAAATGGGAATCTTCTCATCCGATTCTAAATGGGTTCCCCCTTAAAAAATGGAAAAAAATAATCTAGTACCCATTTCTAAATATAGTCCTTGTGGTTCACTATTGAAGTAGTGTTTTTTTGGGAGAAAATTTCTTGTGAAAAGCACTAAAAAATCAATAAGAATTTTTGATAGAAACAGTGAGCTACTAAAGTTGGATGAAGTATAGAGAAAAATCTTGAGAGTTTATCTAAGTGTTAAGAAGAAGAAATCATTAAAATCTGAAGTGCTTGGAGATATTCCTTTAGTCTTGGCTTCGGTTCACTCAATTTCGTTCATCCAAGTATCCTCGGAGTCTTTCATTCAGCGTGGAAACTCCTGCTCTTTCAAGCTCGTTTTGGTCGCCGTTCTCTGCCCGGAAGAAGGTAATTTTCTCCCGTTATAATGATTCTCATCGCCTTCTGTTCTGTTTCAAGAAGATACATTACTTGTGTTGTAAAAGCCTTATTATGTAGCTGTTTGTTGCTAGTCATTTCTGACCTTTTGATGCTCCCGTATGACATACTCGTGCCTTTGTGATTTCTTGATTTGTGTCACACCAAAGTTTGTGTATTTGCATCCAGTTTTGATATTCCATAGTATTCTTCAAAAGTCTGTCTGTTATTTCTCTATTTTGGACTACTGCTTAATGAGATGGGGGGGGGGGGTCTGATCTTTTCCATTTATAAGTAGGTATCTTTGTGTGAAGTTTGATGCCTGTTTAACTTTCGTATCCATGTAGGCATGAACTATCAAATCCACTTATATGGTTAGCATGCATGATATATTTGTAGGTTTGTTCTAATCTTTTAGTTGTATCCACTTCTTGAATTATTTTTCTTATTTGTTTTGTTGCCTGATAAGATTCTCCCGTAGCAAGCTTGTCTCCTCGGTATTTAAACTTCAATCCAAATGCCTACACTTCAAGTCGAGTCAGTTTAAATATGAGTTCTCTTAGTCTTGGTTTTATCGGGGTTTAGTCTTTAAGATCGTTCGAAACGTAATTTCTGCTAAATATTATTGTTTCATATGTGTAGCGGAGCTACGCCAACTTGATTTGTGTCATTTGTGGTTTTTGTTTCAAAAAAACTATACATAGAACCAACTCTTCTCTTTGCATTCAATATTATGTGTATTTGTGCTTATGTCAATATGTTAGTTTGGGGACAATCTTGTTTCTTTTTTATTGTTATATTTCACTCCCCTGTAGATGATTTGGCAACACCCCCGTAGCTCCTTGATCTTTTGTTTAAAAGATAGGATACATGATGGGTTCATAAGTACGCATACATGCAATGTGTGCCACTACTTAGTGTAGTACTTTTTATTAGACTTGTTTTTTTTTTTTTTATTTCTTAGTTCATTTGGGTTTTCCTTTGGAGTCATATATTCCCCCTAACTCGACTCTCTAAAGTAGTTCGCATCTTTTATTGCCATTTTATTCATGAAACATTTTATTAGTTTATTGCTTCATGTACTAATCCATTTTAGTCTTATTGCATGTGAAACTCCCCTCGAGTCCTCGTGGACTTTAATCCATCTCCTCGCACTTCCTCTTCGAGCCATAAAGGCTCAAAATATCTTTCTAGTGTCGTCCAAACGCCCTCAAAACTGATGAACAGGTTGAAAGAAGCAATTAGGTTACTGTAAATTTAAATTGCAGGTTTCCAAAAGCTTAAAAAGGGCAAATACACTATTGTATACACCGATATAGAGTATGAATATACGATACACATGTCGAAAAAATTATACAAGTACTGGAAAATTGATTTGGGGCAGCATACATTCCATATACATCCCAATATACAGGCAAACGAATTGTATACAAGTCGTATACATCAGCATGCATCAAAATGTATACCTCATTTTTAAGAGAGAAATGGGCCAAAATCTCCATCAAAAGTTGCTGCAGAATTTTTGGGTAAATTAGGCCTAAAGGTCCGTTTTTTGCTGAAATTGGGCAAAGAGCTCAAGTTCAAATTCCTCCCTTGTCCTCTCCTCTTTATTTATTTTGCTATTGTATTAAATTTTGTTTCATTTGTTAAATTTTGGTTTGACTTATTAATTTCCCCAGATTTAATTGTTTCTCTTTTTCGAGTTAAATAAAAAATATTCATTTTTATACTCTATATTTAGCTTTATTTTCACTATTAGACTTGTCAAACACTTGAGTTTTCCCTTTAAGAGGTTCCTTCTAAGTTCATTCCCTTTAAAATAATCAATTAACATAGAATAATAATATTTGTCAATAAATAAATAAAAGATTGAATTTACTTTATTTAGTCAATATCTATTAAAATTATTTTAAAAGGTCATTTAGTCAAATCGTCCGTCAACCGCGAGTTAGCGGGCATCCCGAGGGTGTAACACCTTCTCCAAATGTATATTTGAAATTCAAACCCCTTTTCAATCAATTTTTATCTGTTTAAATCTTTTGAAAATAATTATAAGTTTTCTTGATTTTTACTAAAAAATCAAGAGGCGACTCTATCAATTTAAAATATTAATTTCTCTTAAATTATAAGTTTAATTGATTTTTCAAAACAATGTTATATTTTTTTAAATAAAACAGAAATGGTGACTCCGTCGGAGATTAATTAAGTTCTAATTAAAATGATTTGACTATTTGACTAATTGTAATTATTGAATTGCTTATATGTGATTAATGTATTTTAATTATATAATTGGCATTGTATTTTTAATGGCATATTCTGATATATATTGTATAGTATATTAAAGGACGGTTTGTGGAACCGCAACTGGACTCTTTTCTGTACTCAACCTTTTTCTGGAATTAGCGGAAATTTATTGGTTCATCATGCGTCAAATGGTTGTCGCGAGTTCCAACCTAAATTGTCCGTTTGGGTCCTCTGTCGTTTCAAAGTCACTCTTAGTCAAATAGGATAGAGCTAAACCAAATCCAAAATTTAAGAGCATTTGAACAAAAATGACCCAACACCCAAGAAGTTTTGGGCCCATCAGAAGACCACCCTAAGTCCAAAACGGCTCACAGCCTAAACGGATGCTCATACTTATGTGTTTGAATTTGAAGGATATATACGTTGTTTCAAAAATAATTATCTCATAGGGTGAGGATTATATTATAGTTTGTTTAGGTTGAAGAAAGATCTTCACAACTACTAGCCTATCCGAAGATGTTGGCACCCAAATATGACAACAAATCAAGAAAGAAGCAAGACCTTTCGTGAAGGCATAGTTTAGGGTCATACCTTGCGTGGGACTGATTATTTTGTATTCCTTTTTCCCTATTATGTATACCCATTTATTTTTTATATAAAATTTGTATATATTTGGATTTTCGGGCAAAGAAATATTTCAAATGACGTATAATCGCTAGGCCTACTCTAGGCACAAAAGGGTCACATTTTTGTTTAGAATGCGCAATATTTGGTTATGTGTTATAACTATTTATGTGAATATGTTGTTTTATCTGGAGATAGTCTAGCTCACTCTTCTGCAAATACTTTTTAGAACCCCTAAGCACAAATATCAAGTCACTGTCAAAAGCGTGTCCAAATACTTTTTGAGTCTTTAGTTTCCCAAAAACAATCAAATTTCATTTTTATTTAATACAACTCTCATATCAGAAAAAGAATCATAATTTCAAATCAAAAGAAATTTAAGTGGGTCGAACTACGTAGGACCTGAATTATCTTTTGTAATATACGTATGCAACCTTTCAAGGTCCGGTCCCTTATTTGAGAAATTTTATCTTTTTCAACTCATACAAGAAAATTAAAGTTATATCTCAAAAACACGAAGCTTTCTCGAGTCTTTACTCCTTTGGTTAAAAGTTGAAACTTTTTGAGAGGTTAAAAGCAGATGGTCTTATACAAACAATCGACCCAAAAAATGTTAATGTCAATTCAAGGCTTTATAGGCCCAATCTTCATTGTGCTTACCATTCAGGAGGTGTTGGACATACCACTGAGGATTGCATCAATTTGAAGCATAAAATTCAAGACTTTATTGATCAAAGAATTGTCACTCTTAGAACTTTCACTTCCAAGACCTATGGTAATTCACCGTCGAATTGTAGATGATTCACTGTTGACATGATTGACCTAAAGTCTCAAGCACCTCTTTGTCAAAATGCCCCAAATCATCATCAAATACCTCCGCCTCAACAAGGTCATTATAATCCTCCTCGTACGAGATTCGAGAAGAAACCTACTTGGAGTTTTATGCCGCTCATCGAAAGTCAGGCGAAGTTGTTTGAGCAATTGAATGTTGCAGGTATTATTCATCCAGTTGGGCCCAAGCCCATTGATACCAACTCTCAATTTTACCGAGCCAATCGGAAGTGTGCATATCATTCCAACAGTGTTGGGCATGATACCGAAGACAGTATAAATTTAAAGCACAAGATCCAAGACATGATCAACCGGAATGTGGTCATGACCGTTGTACCCAACGTCAACAGTAATCTTTTGCTGAACTATGGAGGCGCCACTATCAATATGATAGAGACGGAGGATGAGTCCCGCATGGTAAAGATGATAATTCCAACTAGTCCTGGCAATCTTGAGAAAGTTGCATATTCTCCGAGCATAATTGAGAAACTCGATTTTACGAGCATGACACTCGGTCAAACTTTTGCTTCTGTGTCAAAAGAGGGTAAGAACAAGAGGGAGATTAATCATGTTCCACCAAAGTCTTTGCCTCATTTACGCCAGTCCATTCTAGTAAAAGAATATGCCAATGATGATGGTCTTAGAGAAGGAATTGGGGGTCTTTTTAAGAATGTGGTGATGCACCCAAGAAGATAATCGAGGCACCAGACATACGAGACGCCAAGACAATGAAGAAAGTTCTTAACTTGACTTCCACTCCGCTCTTTATCTCTCGCTCAACTTGATAGACAAAAATGAATTTTATGTTGTTTTCAAAATCGGTGGTGGTTAGAATGAGGATCAAAACCACCTTTTGTGTTGTTTTACCTAATTATGTTTTGATTTCCCTTGTAATGTTTTGAAAAAGGCAAAATGACTCATGGTCATGACCAAAGTTCATATTTCCTTACCTTCAATAAGTCTCTCCTATTGCGAAAATTTTATTTACTTGTTTTTATTCTGCTATCTCACTATCTTTGTATTTTCTTAGTGAAACAAAAACATATAATTTTTATTAAAAGAACCTGTCTATATCACGTCATGTCACAAGCTGAATGAACATGATGAGGTAGATGAAGATGAGTTTGATGAGTATGACAAGGAGATCATAATATTCAAACACATAGCCGACGATTTAAAACGACTTGAGACTCAAGGTAAGTTGAATCTGGATGAGACAAAAAGTAAATCTGGAAAAGGATGACTGTGTCAAAAAAGTCAGAATCAGGCCCATCAGAAAGGAGCTTAGAAAAGAGAACTCAACAGATTACTTAGAAAATACATTGAATACATTTGTTTGATCACAAATCGTGGTGAAACATAGACATTCATCTCAAGTTGTCAATCGACTCAGATGCTATCAAAAGCTGTTATATTTGAAGATTTAGAGTGTCTTTTATTTCTATCCTTGTAACTGCATCGTTTGTTTGTAATCATCTTATGTTCTGTAGTTAGAAAAATTATTTCTTGTTATGAACTATGTCTGACCTGAATTCTCAAGAATGAGATACGTAGGCGACATATATCGTCTTCAGTCACTCCATTATATATATTTTCAGCATTTTTCATTTGTATTTGAACTACGTTCGACCTGAATTCTCAAGAAAGAGATACGTAGGCGGCCTATGTCGGCCTCAGTCGGTTTCTTAGTAATTTTCTTACTGTTGTTAACCTTTGAGGGGGAACTACGTTTGACTTGATTGCTGCCTCAACGGGATAGGTAGGCACCACAACGGCTCGGTCATATCTCCCTTAAGATTTCTATTTTCCTTTACAATAGAAACTGGGACAAAATTTTTGAGGGGAACTCAAAAATTCTAAAGAAAAAGATCTCCCCAACTAGTCAAGACTGAAGTTACGTTGAGAATCGTAACAGGGACAAATTTTGTGAAACGATCTAAAAAATTTCATGATTTTTCTCACCAACAGGTCAAGATACGCCAAGACTGTTAACTGGGATAGAATTTTTTGAGGATGACCTCAAAAAATTTCATCTTGGTTGCATTAGAGGTTTAAGATAGCTGTGAATACCTCCAGCATGATCTTGATTTCAGAAATAACTTCAAGTGATCCACAAACGTTGTTTTGGAAGATCAGAAGTAAACTTTAACAATCTTTTACATTTCAAGATTCATATCGTCAAAACTTCAACAATTTTCAGAATCTCTCTGAAAAATTGTCTGATAGATCTTGATATATCAACCTCAAAGGCGCTCATCAAGCATGATGTGACAAGATACTTGGGAGTGCATTTTTCAGTTATAGCTTTTTTGAAACCCTGTTTGTTTAAAAATTTTACCTATTTATTTCAAATATTTTGCATTAGTGTTTTGTATTGTCCATCAAGAAGCAAGAGAGGGGAGTGATCAACTGAATATAGCAAGTCAAGGAGCAAGCGTTTGAAGAAGTCAACACAGATCAGTTTGTTTAATAACCTAAGTTTTTTTATGGATGTAGGAAAGCCGTTACAGTTTTTCAGAAGAAAAAGAAGAGTTTACTATACGAGCAACTACACCAAGGTAAAATTTCTGGGAAAGCACGAGCTATAATTGAGTGCAAATGTTCAAATATGAAGAAGTTAAAACATGACTCTCACCATGTAGCAGCATCTACAATGACATTCAAGTACATTATCTTTAGCATCATGGATATTTTAAGAAGATTCACAATTTGCGTCGATATAAGGCGTAGTAATGTGAAACCCTCAAAGAGGGACATTTCTACAGTATTATAAAATGATATAATACCACCATCTAGAAGCACATCACCATCAATTAATAGTGGAGATCATCATTCAGCCAATGGATCAACATCATCCTATCAATGGATCAACATCATCCTATTAATGGAGCATCATACAATCCTACCAATGGATCATCAATGGAACATCATCATCCTACCAATGGAGCATCAACATTATCCTACCAATGGAGCATCATCACCCGATTAATGGAGCGTTAACATCATCCCGCCAATGGATCATCAATCATTATCCTATCCATGAAGCATCAACGTCATCAGCCTATCATATAGCGACATTATCCTACCATTGAATCATCATCTTTCTATCACTGAAGCATCATTTTCACATCATATCAAGTCATCATCTACTGCATCAAGATCGATAGACTCTGATGCAGAACATCTACCGAGTATGGTAAAGAATATCACTTCCCTATTTAAATTACAATTTGTGATAACAAGCTTATTTCATTTTTTGTCGAGATCATCCAAAAGGATGAATTTCAAATTAAACCACTGGTGTAGAAGACATCGAAGAAAAGATGCAGGATGACTTGAAATTTCTCTAGAAGCAAATATTATCAAGTCATCCACCTTGTTACAGTTGGAACATTATCGAGTCATCCACCTCGTTACAGTTGTATAATTATCGAGCCATCCACCTGGTTACAGTTGGATAATTATCGAGCCATCCACCTCATTAAAGTTGGAACATTATCGAGCTATCCACCTCGTTACAGTTGGATAATCATCGAACCATCCACCTCATTACAGTTGGAATATTGTCGAGCCATCCACCTCGTTACAGTTGAATAATCATCGAGCTATCCACCTCGATATATTTAGATAATTATTGAGCTAGATACCTTGTTGCAGAGATCACCGGAATTTGACATGCAGAAAACAAGTTATGACATTTTGAATCTTCAGCTAATCAAGAGTTGTAACGGACATACTGTGTTCTAAGGTGACATGTACTAAACATATTTATGTGACATCTTTCAGAGCAAGAGTAACTGAAAAGCATCGTAAGCTATACTACCACTTTTGCAGTTGCATTTTCTATTAACAAGTTCTTGCAGTCTCTGTCGAGAGCATCCAAGAGGATGAATTCTCGAGTCAAACCACAGGTGCGGAAGACATCAACAAGGACGCAACACAACGTGGAACTTTTTCTTAGCAGCAAACTTGGACACGGTACAAAGAGAAGTGTCAAACTCTTAGGACGCGAGCAGAGGAGAGACTTCCACCACAATCAAAACACACCCCTATCTGAAGGCATGTGGGTTTTTCTTTGGGTATGTCAGTTTCAATTTTTACATCCGAAATATTCTTGATGTTCACCAGAAGAATCTTTTCAATCTGAGTGACAGTGCACCAAGATCTTTGAGAATTATGTCCGTGTAAGCTCTTAATTAAGGATGTGAAGAGCTCCACATTCATGGCTAAGAGGTTGCTAGCCTCCATTTCATACTCAATTCCTTGTCATTTGTCCAGAACCAAAGGTTATCAAGCATAGTCGATTTACTTTTCAACCAATCGAATCGAACTGCAAGATGTCTGATTCCGATGGTTTAAGGATATGTAGGTGGACTCAATATTGGAAAGTCGGCTGTACTCCAAAATTGTGTCATAAATCTTATTCTTCGACATCCTGATCCCTTCATAATTCGCTATCAGGATGGCTTTAGAATTCTTTCAAAATCATTTGTCAAATCAAGCATATCGAACTATAAGTGGCCTTAATTCTCATATAGCCTGAGATATGTAGGAGATCCACTTTCGGGGTTCGGCCATAATTCTTAAAGTCCGTACCAAGTCCTTTTTCCAAATGATAAACATGTTGCCGGTCAAAATTGGATTAGTCAATTTCATTTTCCTCGAATTTCTTGCATCAATATAAGTTAAATGATAGACAATTGTTGACACCCAATTTTGACCATCCACAATATAAATCAATCATCGAGCTTCTTAATTCCCAAACGATTTAGAATAATTTGTTTTATAAAATTCAAAATATTTTCCAAGTTTATTTTAATTAGTTTTCACTTTTTATAATTTCTAGATTATATATATAGAGAGAGAGATACATAATATGTATATAATTAATATATTTTATTATTATTCAAAAATCATATAAAAATATTTTAATTTTAGTAAAATATTTAGACAACTAGTGTGATTTAAATAATAACTTATCTTTTAGGTTAATTATATTCTAATTAAAATAATTATTCTATTTTGTTAAGATTAAGGAGCTCATTAATTAATTTATATTAATTCTTATTATTTAGTTTTTAATAAAATCTCTAAACCCATTTGTGAGAAGACCAAATTTGGGCCTTTCTTCGGCTTCATTTGACATTCCTCAAGCCCAATAACATTTCTTTTCAGCCAATTCAAATGACCTAATTCCCAGCCTAATTCCTAGCATTACAATGCAACAATAACTAACAATACATCAGCCCATACACATGAGTACCATACCAAAGACACCAAAATCGACCCATGTTTGTTATTCTTCCTTGCGTAAACCCAGAAACAAACAACGAACAAGACGTCCAGACCAGCTCAGCAACCCAAAAACTCGACCCGTCATGCTCCACCCCAAGATGAATTCGCGAAATCAAACGACGACCTGCAATTCTTGTCGCCTTCCTTCATCATTCTCTTTCCCTCTTCTATTGCAATAACCAAAACAGGGCACGCAAATCATCCTGCTTTTGCGATATAGCGCCACGTCAGGCAGCAAGGAAGGGAGATCAATCAAGATCGTCCATCCCCCTTTCCTCATCCGGAATAGGGTTGAAAGCTTCGGAAAAAGGGGTTCATCCCAAAACAGTAAAAGTTTTGGTATTTCAAAATTAAAAAAGGGCATCTTCTCATCCGATTCTAGATGTGTTTCCCCCCCCCCCCCCCAAAAAAAAAGTAGTACCCATTTCTATATATAGTCCTTATGGTTCACTGCTGAAGAAGTGGTTTTTGCGAGAAATTTTTTTGTGAAAAGCACTAAAAAAATCAATAAGAATTTATGATAGAAACAGTAAGCTACTAAAGTTGGATGAAGTATGGAGAAAAATCTTGAGAGTTTAGCTAAGTGTTAAGAAAAATAAATCATTGAAATCCGAAGTGCTTGGAGATATTCGTTTAGTCTTGGCTTCGGCTCACTGAATTTTATTACTCCAACACTCCACTGAGTCTCTCATTCATCGTGGAAACTCCTGCGCTTTCAAGCTCGTTTTGGTCGTCGTTCGCTGCCCGAAAAAAGGTAATTTTTCTCCCGTTACAATGATTCTCATCGCCTTCTATTCTGTTTCAAGCAGTTACATTACTTGTGTCGTAATAGCCTTATTATGTGGCAACATTTTCAAGTCTAGTCAGTTTAAATATGAGTTCTCCTCATCTTTGTTTTATTGGGGTTTAGTCTTTAAGATCGTTCGAAACATGTTTTCTATTAAGTATTATCGTTCCATGTGTGTAGTCGGAGCTACGCCAACTTGATTTGTGTCATTTGTGGTTTCTGTTTCAAAAAAAAAATATACATAGAACCAACTCTTCTCTTTGCATTCCATGTTATGTGTATTTATGCATGTCTATATGTTAGTTTGGGGACAATTTTATATCTTGTTTATTGTTATATTTCACTCCCCCGTAGATGATTTGGCAACACCCCCGTAGCTCCTCGATCTTTTGCTTAAAAGATAGGATTTTAATATCGTAAAATTTCGCCAATTGGGGTATGCTTATTTGATAAAGTGTAGCATGTTTCCTCGGCATATTTGAATTCATTTTTTGAGTAAGAGTGATGTATTCCTATGTATATGATGGGTTCATAAGTACGCATACATGCAATGTGTGTTACTGCTTACTGTCATACTTGTTATTAGACTTGTTTTTTTCTTATTTCTTAGTTCATTTGGGTTTTCCTTTGGAGTCATATTTTTTCCCTAACTCGCATTTCTAAAGTAATTCGCATCTTTTATGTTGTTTTATTCAAGAAACATTTTATCAGTTTATCGTTTCAAAGACTAATTTATTTTGGTCTTATTGCAGTGAAACTCTCCTGGAGTCCTCATGAACTTTAATCCATCTCCTTACACTTTCTCTTCGAGCCATACAAAGGCTCAAAATATCTTTTTTGAGTCATCCAGACCCCCCTCAAAACTGATGAACATGTTGAAATTCAGTAAATAGGTTGCTGGAAGTTAAATTGAAGGTCTCCAAAAGCTTAGAAAAAGGCTAAATATTGTTGTATACACAGATATAAAGTATGAATATACGATACACAACTTGAAAAATTATACAGGTGCTGAAATTGATCTTGGGCAGCATACATTCCGTATACATCCCATTATACACAAAAATTGATTGTAACAAGTCGTATACATCAGTATGCATCAAAATATATATCAGATTTTAAAGAGGAGAAATGGGCCAAAATCCCCATCCAGAGTTGATGTAGGATTTTTGGGTGAATTGGGCGTAAGGTTTTTTTTTTTTTTTTTAATTTAGGCAAAAAGCCCAAGTTCAAATTCCTCCTTTCTCCTCTCCTCTTTATTTATTTTGCTATTGTATTAAATTATGTTTCATTTGAAAATTTTTGTTTGACTTAATTAATTTCCCCAAAGTTAATTGTTTCTCACTTTCGTATTTAAATAAAAAATATTATTTTATACTCTATATTTTAGCTTTATTTTCACTATTAGACTTGTCAAACACTTTAGTTTTCCCTTTTAGAGGATTCCTTCTATGATTATTCCCTTTAAAATAATCAATTAAAATAGAATAGTTATATTGGTCAATAAATGAATAAAAGATTGAATTTAATTTATTTAGTCAATATCTAAAAAAAACATATTTTAAAAGGTCATTTAGTCAAATCGCCGGTCAACGGCGAGGTTGCGGGCATTCCGAGGGCCTAACACCTTCTCGGAATGTATATTTGAACTTCGAACCCTTTTCAATTGATTTTTATCTGTTTAAATCTTTTGAAAATAATTATAAATTTTCTTGATTTTTACTAAAAAATCAAGTGGCGACTGTCAATTCGGAAAATTAATTTCTCTTAAATTATAAGATTAATTGATTTTTCAAAACTTAGTCATTTTTTTACTATTATATATTATTAAGTAAAAAAATCATCTGGTTTAGTTATAGAAAATTTCTGGGTTTTCTCGACAAAGGGACTTAGGAAAGACACACTCATACACATTCGAGATGAAGGCAAGACATATTAACCCAAAAAGGAACTCTGCACACCGACTACTAACAACATGGAACGAGCAGAATGAATGCATCAAGATGATCCAACACTTGAAACAACACGCGTATAAGAATACACAACATATTTACTCATTGTTGTAACAAGATAAATGAGTAGAGAAACAAGTGACACGTTAACGAAGACACAATACAATGACGTTAGACTACTAAAGGAAAGGCCCATATATTAGAAATGCGAAAAAAATATGCCAAATTTAAAAACAATATCAAACATAAAATTAAACCTTCACCATGAAGCGGATAGTCCCGAAATTAAAGGACTCATATACTTCAGTCATGGCTTTGCAAAAATAAAATAAATTGGAGCAGATCATAAATGGGGAAAGACATAAGAGTTCATGACAAACTCAGACAGATTTGCACATAAGCAGAAACAAAAGTGTTAGCAAATATCAAGATTTCTAACGAAAATATTAATGTCCACCACTTTGCTTCCCATAGAGGCACTATTTAAATACAATATTCAAATACAGCAGGATATGAGAGTATATATAAACCAGTTCAACTTTTATCGATACTCAACAATAGATTTTAAATGCATTTGCAAAGCTTATGAAAACACGCCAGGATAATCAATAAACCAAATCAATCCATATCCAAAATCACTAACAAAGATCAGATTAATCAAAAATCAAAGGGGAGAAACATAGAACAAAATATGATTCACCACTTTCTTAACCTGTCGAAAACAACACCCATTTCAGTCGAGCAAATGATTATTAATTTAGACTAAGATAACAGGAGTTAAGAACAACATGGGAATAACAATCATGCTAACATAAACTCCTTACTCAAATAACGCATGTTAGACAGAGAAGGATCAAGGTCTGAACTTATGGAAACAAAAATGAGCGACTAGAAATTTAAATGACTATAAAATATATATGAGATTCAAACCCTAACAAAACAAACCTTCCATCCTAAATGCTTTAATCAGCACAATATCGAACAATATGGAACCACAAAGGATGCACAGATAGCAGGTTCATCACATTACTGGCCAAACGAATGAAAAGAGGAAGGGACACAGCGAATCGACCCCGTGATGCAAAGAAGCCACAACATTTAGCATAAATCCATAACTTTAACTTGATATTACATATAACTCGATGAACGACTAAAGATATATATAAATATATATATATATATATATATATATATATATATACCACCATATCAAGAATTATAAACTGAGGAGTAGCCAAGATATACCAAACAAAAGCTTTCCAATATGAAATTAATATTTCAAGACAAGAGAGGATGCAAAAGAAAATCGTTATAAAGAAGATGACGCTACCGTTTTTCGGGCAGTGAACAGGGACAACAACGAGTTATGATGAGACGATTTTAACCTCTCGATAACTCAAGTAGGTCTACGTAATTGGAGAAAACCCAAACCAGAAAACTAGCGCTACGGTGGAGGTTTCCGGCCTCTTTGTTTTCAACTCTGTATAAATTTGCGATCTTGAATGCTAATGTTTTAGTTGTTCCTAAAAAGATTTCCTGTTTTTGTAAAATTTTGCGCAACACTCTGTGAATCTCCAAAACCTTCTTCCTATAAAAAACCCCATTCACTAAATCGAAAGAGAATATTTATAAGGTGAGATTAGGGTTAGGAAACTGGAAAGGGAAAGGGTAGAATCGAAATTTCTCAATTCAAAAAATTTCTCCCAAGGGTGGGGAGAAGGATGGGTTGTACGAGAAAATCTGATTTTTGTCCAAAATATGAAAAGTAGGGAGGCACATCAACGACTCGTATTTATCTTTTTCCCTTGGAGCTCGACGTGGAGCAATCTCACACTTGGAAGGACGATTTTGCGTGCTCTACATTGCTGCAACTGAAACTTGTACAAAAAGGAAAATGCGAAAAACGACGAAAACGCGTCCCTCGTTGCTTTTTTGCGAACTAACCATTCGCTGGGACTGGGTTGTACATGATTGGCTTCTTCGCAAACTGCCAGGGCTGGCTTCGTCTTGTGTTCTTGGAGTCTAGGAAAAAATGATTTGGAGATCAACAAATTCCTTGTAAGGGTAAAAGACATGTCGGATAGAGGGGAAAGGGCTGGGAAGAGGGGCTGGGTAAGGAAGACGGGTAAGAGGGAATTGGGCTTGGATTTGCTGGGGTCAGAATATGGGAAAAAGGGTATTGGGTTGATTGGAATGGGAAAGGGAAATGGGAGTTAATTCGAAGTGGGCTGGAATTATCTAAAGGGTTACTCGAATTGCAGCAAAAGACCAAAAACACTTCTCACTACTGATGGCCTTGGAGAATTTTGGCAAAATAAATAAATTAGGTAAGACGAACTAACATAATTAACTAATGAGTTTCCTTAATTTAACAAGACAAAATAGTTAACTTAATTACCAATTGATGACTCACAAATGAAAAACTAACAATTTAGACAAAATCAATGTAATAGAGTATTAAGTACGATCAAAATCGTTTGTGATGATTTTTCGCATACTTTCAAGTAAACCAATTATATACAAAATTATATAACACAATGTATTTTTTAAAGTATGAAAAGACAAACTAATAAATTTCACTATAAACTAAAGAACCGAACAACAAGTTACAAAACTAATTTAATAAAGCATTAAGAAAGAGTAAAATCTTTTGAGACGACTTTCAAAGATTTCATAAATAAATAACTACTGCGTGAAAATACATATAGGTTGCCTCAAGACTATAAAATCGACTAAAGCTTCTTTAAAATAAATAGGAGACATTTTAATCTGATATAGTCAACTAATTCAACTTGTTTGGAGTTTTAGGAAATTCGAGAATTATTTATCATGGGGAAGTCAATTTTTGGGTATCAACAACAGTCCCTCATTTTACTTGGATTGATGCCAGAAATTCGAGGAAAATGAAATTAACTGACCCATTTCTGCCGACCACATGTTCATCTTTAAGAAGGATTTAGTATGGACTTTAGAAATTGTGGTCGAACCCCGAAAATGGTTTTCCAAAATATATCAGGCTACATGAAAATTCAGGCCATTTGTAGTTAGATACGCTTGATATAACGCACAATTTTGAAAGAATTGAAAAGTCATCTCGATACTAAATTATGAAGGGACCGAGATGTTCGAGAATAATATTTAGAGGGAATGTTGGGATAAACAACCAAGTTTTTCAACATTGATCTCGCCTACATATCCTTAAACCTCAGGAATCAGACTTCTTGTAGTTTGACTCAATTGGTTGAAGAGGAAATCTATTGCTAGATAACCTTTGGTTCTGGACGAGTGACAAATTAAATCGAATATGAAAAAGAGGCTTGTAACATCTTAACCATGAATGTGGCGTGCTTCACACCCAGAATTAAGAACTTACACTGACATAATTTCCAAAGCTCTCGGTGAATTGTCACTCAGATTGGAAACTTGCCTCCGGCAGACACCAAAATTTCCGGATGCAAACTGAAACTAAAGTACCAAAAGAAAACCCACATACCTTATGATAGGCATGTGGTTTGATTGTGGTTGAAGTCTCTCCTCTTCTCGCATCCTAAGAGTTAAACACTCCTCTTTGGTCTATGTCCCAGTTCGCTGCTAAGAAAAAGTTTCATGTTGTGTTGCATTCTTTTTTGATGTCGTTCGCACCTGTGGTTTTTTTTTGGAGAATTCATCCTTTCAGATTCTCTCGACAAAGGCTAAGACAAAAATCATTAGAATAAAAATGCAATTCAATGGGAGAAAGTGTCTTTTACCGTGTTGACACTATAGTTGTTCTCCTTAAAACATTTGATGTCAACTCAATCGTTTGATGTAAAGCAAATAAAAATTATGTCTTATGTTTGCGGTTTATTCTTCGATGTATTCTTAATTTGATGTCAAAATGAATAAAAGTTGATGCATTATTGATATTTCTGTTGAAGTCTTCTTCGATGCTCTTCTTGATGTTTACTGTTATCAAAATAAAGAAAGCAGTTGATGCCTACGGTAAATATTTCTTTTGAGATGCACGATTCCATCTCTTGGATGTGCATTGATTTCTTGCAGGGCATAAATATCTTCCCGCGAGGTGTTATTTCTTGCGAGGCGTGAATATCTTCCCGCGATGCATAAATTTCTGCAAGGCATGAATATCTTATCTTGCGTGATGATAATTTTCTATGAGGCATGAATATCTTCTTGTGAGCATGAATACTAACTCGCAATTCATGAGTATTAACTCGCGATTCATGGTCTTCCGGGATGCATTAATATTTACTCGCGATGCATGCTCTTCGCGATGCATGAATATTGACTCGCGATGTATGAGTATTTGACTCGCGATGCATGATCTTTCACGATGAATTAATATTGAATCACGATGCATGATCTTTCTCGCGGGGCATGAATATCTTTTGTGATGCATAAATTTCTGCGAGGCAT